>JABUQX010017809.1:0-65000 GCA_015478945.1 Trachelipus rathkii
TATTTTTATATTATATCTTACTATTTGGTCCTTTGGGTATTATAGTTATAGCTTATATATCGAGCTGTAGGGAGGTTCACATCTCCGATAATACCTATAATAATCTATCACTCACGCTATAGCCTATATATCTATCCGGGGTATATAGATAACTGATTCACCTCCAATATATATACCCTCTAAGTAAAGGTATATATAATTATAATATAACATATAATATATATATATAGTATATATATATATATATATATATATATATAACTGTCCTCGCTGTGGTCATAATTTTCTTGTTAATATATATGTATATAGCCTACCTACTATATATCACTCAATGTTATATATATTAGATAGTGACTAAATAATAGTTTTTTATTTAATTATTTATTATTTTTAGTATAGAAATAATTATTATATTATATATTTCTTTTTAGGGAGGTAGGTATATCTCCGAGAGCCTGAATCAGGGGTACAAGAAGTGAGGAGAGTGTTGGTATAGATTGTATATTATGTTTCATTAAAGACCGGCTATACTCGTGAGGGATTGGTCGGAGTGAAGGTAACTACTACGTATATATATTTTATATATAATATATATTATATATATATATATTCGTATATATATATATATATATGAATATATATATAGAGATTTATAATATATATACCTATATACTGTATAATATATATAATGGAGATAACTATATTATATAATATAAATTATGAATTATTAGTATATTTATATATATCATAGTATATACTCAGCAGAGAAATAAATACTAAATATAGTAAGTAAATACTCACTCACTCACTAATATATATATATATTATATTATTATATATATATATATATATATATATACCTATATATATATATATATTTATATATTATATATATATATATAATATATATATTAATATATATATATAATATATATATATATATCTATATATATATATATAGTATATAGGTTATACTATATATATATATATTATATAAAAAAATTATATGATATATTATATATATATATATATATATATAATTGTATATATATAATATATATATTATATATATATATATATATATTTTACATGATATCCACCACTCACGGCATGCCTTCTTTTCTAAACAGGAAGGGTCAAAAAAAGTAAATTAAATAAATTAATAAATAAATAGGAAGAGTACCCCTACATGCACAGCCGTAAAAAATTAACAATAAAATGGAATAGTAAACCCACCCTGACCCTTGCCTAACGCAATTTCCCTCAGGTGGGCGCAGACGCGAGACTTAAATAGAGGAAGATCAAATATTGCTGGGAAAATAAAAGAATGGCAAGGAGTTCCACAAACAGATGTGGCTGGAAAGAGGAGGTACCATAAACGAGTGATCCATTGAGTCTCCAATATTCAGCACAATTTTCATGAGAAAACAAGGCACCTCTTGTGTTACGAGGGCGACAGTAGTAGGGCCCGGGTATTGCAGCACCACTTGATTTGACCTTGACCGACCTCGACCGACCTTCTTGACCTTGACTGACCTTGACCTTGACCCACCTGAACTTTTTTTTAGCTCCAAATTTTTACCCTACCGTTGACTTGTTTTTGTTTCCCCTCAGCCCCTTTTTTTGACCGTGACCTTTTTTCGACAACCCTTTGGTCTTCCATGGGTCAATTTTGGCCCACGGTATTTTTTGGCCACCGCAATTTTTTTGGCAACCCAAATTTTTTGGCAACACCTAATTTTTGGCAACCCTTCGAAGAAGGGTTGCGCCAAACGGTTGCGTCAGCAACCGTTGTACGTACCCCACCCTCATTTTTTCGACCAACCTTTGGTCTTCCATGGGTCATTTTTTGGCCCACGGTAATTTTTGGCCACACTTTAGGGACTTAGGCCCTTTTTTGATGTCTTTAACCGTTGTTTGACCATGATATTTCGGCTGACCTTGCCAGATATCATGGGTCAATTTTGACCCACGGAAATTTTTTGCTTTAGGGGCTCAGCCCTTTTTTGATGTCTTTAACCTTGGTTTGACCATGATATTTTCGGCCTTGAAACCTTGCCCAGTATACCATGGGTCAATTTTGGTCTTACCCACGGTAATTTTTTGTCCTTCCTTTAGGGACTTAAACGCTTTTTTTGATGTCTTAACAGGGGTGGCCAACTTTTTCCTACCATGCGCCATTTTTCACAGACAAGTTAAGATGCGCATACAACTCATAATAGACATAATTAACATTTTTAAATGATTTTATAATTTTAATTTATTTTTTTTGTAAAACAATATCTATTAGCATGACACATAACATTAGTTTGCCCATTAATGGGACTTGTTGAGCTGTGTTTGGATTCCGCTAGTCTTTCAATGTTTGGTGCTAAAGTTTTTACTGATAGCAGCAGAGAATTCTTCAATTTGAATCACTTTTTCGGAACCTTGTTTTACTTTTAATCAATTTCATGGATGAAAATGCTTGTTCACATCTGTATGTCATTTCAAAGCGATATATTTAACTTTTTTGCATATTCTTAGCTACCGGGAAATGTTCACTAGGGTATGAACTACTAAGAAATTAATATGTCAGAAATTGTTTTGCATCTCGCGCCATCACCGCTCATCAATTTCATTTTTAAATAATTAATGGAATTTGTTTTTCAGCTGTATCATTTCCATTTGTATGTTACTAGGGCATCCTGGAATTACCGCCTTTTTTTTCACGTAAGTGAAAATGGGGTTTACAATGTGGAGCATGCAGTTTTCTTCTTAGCGAAATCATGAACACGATTTTTAAATGACCCTTTGCAATATCTTGATTTTTCCCAATATAATTTTTTTTTATTTGGCTCCAAATTGGGTATTATCCAGAGCACATTCACTCTGCTCTTTCGGGTGTGGAAATTGACTCAAATCCTCATTTTCTAACTGAGAGATGAACAGTTTTAATTTTAATTTTATTTTAAATGAACTTATGCTATTGACTAAACTTGAAAAATAATTTATTCTTGCCTTGTAGTTTTAAATTTAGATCATTGAGATGGCTAGTAACATCAACTAAAAATGCCAAATCAAATAGCGAGTTGTTGTCAAATAATAGGGTTCTTTCATCAGGTAGCTCATTTTCCTGTCTAAAAATTAGAAACAGCATTTTTCAATTACCAAAATCTACTCAGAACCTGTCTTTTAGAAAGCCAGCGCACCTCTCAATGAAGGACAAGTTCACCATATTCCAAATCACAGTATTTAAATTCCCAGTATTTTCTGAATTCTCGTCTGCTTAATGCTCTTGCTCTAATTTTATTCACACATTTAACAACCGGTAGCATAACATGCTGCATATTTAAAGTTTTTCCACACAGTGCCTCTTGGTGTATAATGCAGTGATATTTTAGTACAGGATGATTTAAAATTTGCCATTGACTTTACCTATCATTGACGGCTCTCCGTCAGGACACACACTAATGAGTTTGCTATATTCTAATTTAGATTTTCTAGGGCATGATTTTCCTTTTCCCAATTTTTAGTGTCTGATCTCTTGTTTTACCGGCACTGTTGAGGGTTCCTGTGGTTCTTCCAAAGACATTTAAAAGATCGAATTCCTATTCCTCTTATAAAAATGCTTATCTGGACAACATCACAATTGTCCGTTGATTCATAAAAGCTAGAGAAAGATAAGGTACAGAAGAATGGACCAAGGTCTTTCCAGTTACTGGGAAATACATCCCTGAGAGAGTACTCGATACGTCCGTAACTGTCTGCCCCTGATATAGCACTTTTTTTCGTCTGGCTTTCCCCTTTCAATAGCCGTTTATTACCAAGATGTCGTTCAAATATTTGGAGACAAGGCTTAAACATTTCTTCCCCCGCGCGAAAAAGGTTTCTTTTTCTTTTTTTTTCGCCAAGCTAAGCATTTCATAATGACGCTTCTGTCATCGCCAAGTCTTCACAACCTACTTTAGCAAATATATTTTGTCTTCTTCTGATTCCTTCCTTTTTCTTACACATATTCTTTTCGTGACTCAGACGCAACAAGCTTCATTTTTTCTTCTATGTTAGTCTGATGCTGTGTTTTATAGTATCTATTAAAATCATGTCTCCTATTATGTGAAAGAGTACTTTCACAAACAATGCAAAACGGTTTTCCTGATGGACTTGCTATAAATAGCAATAGCATTGCGACATTTGTTACATACTTCTTTATATCTTGCCAGATTTAACAAATTTCTGAAAATAAAATGAATTTTTAGTTTTCGTTAAATAAATTTGTAAGAAAAAGGCTGACGTAGCCCAGTTAAAATATAAAACCTCCCAAAAAGTAGCTCGTAGCAATGCGCCACTTATAATCATCCAATGCGCCACGTTTGGCGCATGCGCCACGGGTTGGCCACCCCTGTTTTAATGTTTATAACAAAAATATTTCGGCCTTTGACCTTGCAGATACCATGGGTTGCAATCATTTGGCCCAGTCGCTAATGTTTTTGCCCCCAACTCGGTGTCCCACCCGGGTGCACATAGTTTTCGTCACATCTATACACGCGCGAGCGCGCGCACGGACACACCACACACACACACACACAACACTTATACATGACATTCATATGACAACTTACACTCACCCATAGATACTTGCACTTACATTTACACTTATACACACGGACAAACACACTGCCAACCCGACAATGCCTTTGGTACTTCCATGGGTCAATTTTGACCCACCCTAATTTTTCGGCCATCCCTAATTTTCGGCAGACCTTATTTTTCGACCAACCCTTTGGTCTTCCAGGGTGCAATTTTGAAGAACCCAAATTTTTACGGTCAACCCTTTTGACACACTCGATATTTTGATGCTCAGCTTTGATGCCTCACATTTGATGCCTCAATTTTGATGCTCAAACTTTAATGCCCCGCTGTTGATGGCTCAACCTTGATGGCTCAACTTTATGGCTCAACTTTTATGGCCTCAACTTTGATGGTGTCCAATCTCTGATGGTCCCTATATTGTTGGTTCAGCTTTGATGACTCAAGTTTATTGATGGTTCAACTTTGATGGTTCCGAATCACCGTGGAGTATCTAGATATGTTCTATTAGTGTTCTATGAATATTAGATGAGTGAGTATTAGATGAGTGCAGGGTGAGTGCCAAGTGAGTGCCAATGACGTGCCAATGAGTGCCAAGTGAGTGCCAATGAGTTGCCAAGTGAGTGCCACATAGTGCCAAGTGAGTGGCGCATAGTGCCAACTGAGTGCCACTTTATTCAAGCCTTTTCTAGCCTCGCCCTGAAGCCTAGAATAGCCCTAGATATGGGTGTCTACCCCTAGTTAATAAGGTATGAGGATGCGAGTGGTGTATACTTTACAATCTGCTAGAATGGCTTCCTACTATGAGTTAGTATTTTTATAAACACTTATAAGCACTTACACTCGCCATAGACCCTTTAAACTAGCCCATATACACTTACACTCACACGCACCAGGTACCTTACACCTTACACTCACACACTCGAAGCCCAATTTTGTTGCCTCATCTTTGGATGACTCATATTTTGTGAAGTCATGCTTTGATTAGCCACCTATATTGATTGATTCATGACTTTGATGACTCATCTTTTGTCTACCTCTAGATCAAAAGCTGCCCCGCAGGCGCAGATGATCCACCGGCGGTGAAGACCCCCGAAACCGCACCCGCGAGGTGGCGACCTCGCCGCGTACCTGCCCGCTCGCGGTGCGCCTGTAAGGCTCGCAGGCGCCTATTTCCGCGTACACAGCCCGCCGCGTGGCCGCAGGGCGCAATATTCAGAGCAGCGAATGAAATATATTATATATAATATATATATATATAATATTATATATATAGTATATATATATATATATATATAATATATATATATATATTATATATAGGTATATATATTATAACTATTATATACTATTATATATATATATATATAATATATATATAGTATACTTGTATGAGTCATTCATGTTTTATTTCATACTTCAAACATTTTTATTAAAATCATTTTCGCGAACCTAAAACTGTAAATCATTACAGACATCTTTTATATTGTTACTAATACTTTTTAATTTATAATATTTTTTAAAAATTGTTAGTGTAAGAAAAAACCATAGAGAGTGTCTGATATATCACCATTTTATTGTTGAACTACAAACTGTACGAAAAAAATTTTTTTATTAAAAAAACATTAACATACATACCATTAAAGCAGTAAATCCGTAAAGCAGTAAAGCTGTGTGTTACCTAACACCTAGGGATTAGTATGCTTTTGTTTTTACTGCTTTACTGCTTTAATGCATGTTTTACTGCTTTAACCTATATGTTTTACGGCTTTAACTCACATATTTATTAAAATACATACACGCCTTAAAGCAGTAAATCAGTAAATCAACAGGGAGGTGTTAGATAGCAACAAGGGTTAGTAATGGCTTTTGTTTTACTGGGGCTTACTGCTTTTAACTCAATGTTGAAACATGGCTTTAACTCGTATGTTTTACTGCTTTAACTCAATATATTTTATTAAAATTAACATACCTTAAAGCAGTAAAATCAGTAAATCAATAGAGAGAGGTTTACATAGCAACAAGGGGTTAGATAACTTGTGTTTTACTGTTATACTGCTTTAACTCATGTATTTATACTGTTTAAACTCATATGTTTTACTGCTTTAACTCCATATATATATATACTGCTTTAACTCGATGTTTTACTGCTTTAAACTCATAGTATGGTTTTACTGCTTTAACTCATTCATATTTATTAACATTACATACCTTTTAAAGCAGTAAATTCACGTAAATCAATAGAGTAGGTGTGAACCTAACAGCCAAGGAGGGATTAGTTATGCTTTGTTTTTGCTTTAACTGCTTTAACTATCTGCTTAACTGATTTAACTCATATGTTTTATTGCTTTAACTCACTGTTTTACTGATTAATTAACTGTTCAACTGCTTTAACGCAGGCGTTTATTACATAGCGGTCTTCTGTTTCTCTTATCGATTTTGTTTCATTGGAATTTAATATATTCTACAACCTTCGGTATTTTTGAATCTTTATTATTATTTTTTTTTAATATATTATTCTATTCTTTTTTTATTTTTATTATTATACTGTGTTATTATTTAACTTCATGCCTATTGTTTTATTATTTAGAATTTACACACACACACACAACATCACACACGGTGACCACACACACCACCACACACAGCACACACGAGCAACCACACACACACACACACACACTATACACTTGGAATACATCACACTCTCACTATGACCTTATACGACACATTCACTTGACCACTTTTACATTTACCCAATAGACAACTTACATTTTTACACTTTAACACGACACACACACACAGATTTACTAACACTCAGCACGCAGATTCTACTTAGCAGCTCACAACAGATTTTAAACTTACACTGCACACACAAGAATTTACTTACACTTCACACAGATTTTACTTACAAACACTCATTACCACGATTTACTTACACAAACAGCTTTACTTACACACACAGATTTAACTACACTCACACACAGATTTACGTTACACACACACAACACAAACACCACACACATTCAGGAAGCTCAGCACACCCACCACACACTCCACACACAACATCGCTGGACACTCATTACTATTATATAACGTATAATTTACTTAAAACATTTTATGTTCTAATTAAACACGTACATTTATATTACTCATTCTAAATATAATAAATTATTTCAAAGTTTCTTAAAAAACTTCTATAATAAATCAATCATTAATCTTTGAACAAAGAAATTATTACTAACTGTTAATATTTTTTGTTTATAAATTTTATAAACTATCAACGTTTTAAAAATAATTTTACTAAATTTCATAAACATTTTTATTAAAAACATATTTTAAGTACCTTGAAAGCAATTAAATCAAGTAATCAAGTAAGGTTATAAAATGGTAATTCACTCTACACCAAGCTCTGCCACGTTTTGTTCTATTGACTTACTACTTTATACATCTCTTAGCATGTAATAAGTATAAAAAATAACAAAAAATCAGTTCTTCTCTGCTAACATAACATGTATTTTTTAAAAATCATTCTAGATTTTGGCTTTCGCCGCCACCCACTCTTTCTATAAGTTCTTATTTAAAAATATACAATTGATTACATTAGCCTAGTTTATATTATTCACTCGATGTTCACTAAAAATATTTTCAATTTTTTACATTAAATAATTCGGTTTTCTTTATTATTATTATTTATTATTATTATTAGTTATTATTATTATTTATTATTAATTATATTAGTCTCCTATGGTACAATTGACAATCTCATCAACGAGAAACCAGACAACGGCCGCACTTCCTTACAGATGGTATACGAACTGACCTCTCTCGTGTAAAAATGTGGTTGAAATAACTACTTTAGGCCTAAATTAGGATAATATCGCTTTGTGTAGCCCGGGCAGAATTTAGGCTAATTCAGGTCAAGAAATATATTTCATATCCACTGACCTTTTTCTGTAATGTGTGTGCATAACTACGTGTAGGATCCCTAATTGTAAGGCCTAGGTAATTTAGGATAAGCGGATTTTTGTATCCATTGCGTGATTTTAAAGCCTAATACCGGTCAAAGGTAAGTTTGAGCGCCAACGTATAGGATACAGAATCATTGTTATTATTATTATTGTTTATAGAAATATGTCTTCGGTTATGTCTCAAACTGAAAAACACTGACTGGATATCGAGAAATAATGATTGCTTTAGACGGGCAGAGTAAGAAGGAAATGTGTTTGCAGCATGTACTTTGTAGATTGGTGTCGCAGTGACATCCTCATCTCTATATGACCTCCGATAATGTGATTGTCTGGATCGATTAGGAATGTAATTTTAGAGATGAGTCGTCTCTAATTGAAGAGATTAGGCTTTGTTCTTTAAACTTGTATGTGTGAGCTAGCGTGTGTTTTTAGATGATCCTTTTAGGACCCCAACTCGATTGTTAAAAAATTCATATGTCCAGGTTTATAGCTGTTGTTAGTTCCGGTAGGCTAGAAGTCAATGTTAGTCTGATTTTGATACTTATTATTAAAAGAGTGTTATTTGTATGTTTACTAGAGTTGATATATCATATTTTATAATAAATACTTTATACTTAGAGGAATAAATTATTATATTTCGCGATCTATGAATGATGTGATTAATATTATGATTCACTAGCATTTATAGATATGATGGCTATCTGTGACCAAGCCGAATCGCAAAGGTAAGACGCCCCGCATTGTGCGTACCGCACGGTGTCCGCGATCTCCGAGATTGACGGTGATGAAGCCCAGCCGGCGTAATATTTACTTACGCGGGTTCGCGAAAAATAATTGAGGCGTTCTGTATTTCAGTGGTAGGGCATCCATGTCCTTAGGGTGTGATATCTTCTTGTGTGACACACTGTGCCCATTCAGTATGTATTAATATTAGTTTGTATACTCGTAATGACGGTATTAGAGTTACTCGAAATATTATATATCACACTCTGGTTCAGATACGACAGTATAACCTATAGAGCCGGTGTTATTTAAATCCTGGTATATTATCTAGCCGTCGTTGATTATTAATAACCCAGTGAAGTTATTTGGTATAATGATGGTTACCGAAATGCATAACGAATCAGCTTGATATATGGAAGAGGTACTGTACTTACATACTGTCGATGTATTTTTGTGAAGTATAATGACCTGAGATGAGAGAGTACTGGAAATCCATAAAGGAAGAAATTACGGTTTGTACAATGAGGGTAAGATTATTTATTGCATGTACACGCCATCTGTGTATTTAACTAATTGATAGATTAATTAACGTAATTATGTAAGTAATATTTTAGAACTAAACAACTTTTTTCATAAGCGTATACATATGCCAGATAAGATTAAAAAGCGTAAAGCATATACTTGAAAGAGGAGAATGGGAATAACTTCCTATAGCATTAGACTCTACGTCGTACGCTCAGGTGTAATCTTTAACGGCATATAAACACTTGTTTTATAATGCCTTAAAGTATAGAATCTTAACGGCATACCCACAGAAGAGTCGGAACATTGTCAGCGTGCATGCCGGAAGTATTGTGTGTCTACGTTTCGCTCAAGGTAATTAATAACTTTATGTATAATATAAACAAACTTGCCTTTTTCTAGCGAAAACACTATGTTCCATTTCAAACTATAGATGCTTTTCCAATGAAACTTTACCAGTCGGAATGGATATTTGCTATAAATAATAATAAAAACTGTTCAAGTAAAGAATAATGTATGACTGCATGAATATAGAAACGGTATACTTTGAAAATACCAAAATGAATGTAATGGAGTGAGGTGAGCAACGGCGTATCATAAACCGTCAGCTTCGTTACTCCGGACGCGATGGCAAAGATGGAGGCAAAGGCGCGTGGTGCGGATGACGCATGGATCCGGTCGCGTAAGATGACGACGCGGTCACGAAATATGGTAGAGTTGTATATGTAAATATTGTTATGGGAGTACAGTCCTATGTATTGTGTATATTCCTTTGGACTATCTGTCACCATTCAGTATGTAATAATATTAGTTTGTATACTGTATCAAAGGTAGTAGTTTACGAATATTATAGGACATATGTTCAATACGCATTAGTTTTATTTAAAATCCTGAGGTATAAGATCAGTGGTTTATTGTAAAACCAAGATATGACATATTCTTGATGGTATACCGGACATGCATACAGACAGCTGATATTAGAAGAGGTAATGCTAACTTACATGCACTTCGATGTTACTCTTTTTGAAAAGTATAGATGTATATATGAAGAATATGATCGGGCAAGGTATATTTCCAATGCATGACTGGGAAATGCCACTATAAAGGAGAAATTACGGGTTGGTACAATGAGGGGTAAGATTATTATGCATCGTACACGCATTGTGGTTATTTGGCTCTGTGTTAACTAATATAAGTAACTATCATGGAGGGTGATTACATCCACTTTGGGTACATATTACTCATATTAGTTAATTTCACAATGTGTGTACATGCATTATAATGCTTACGCCGTCATTGGTACAACGAGTAATATGTCTCCTGTCTTATATGGGATTTCCGAGGTATTGGTTAACGATCGTATCATTCGTGACTTCAAAATTACATCGAGAGTATGTAAGGTTACATACTCTTCTATATCGGCTTTTGTATACATTCGATAAACATCAGAATATCTCACTTGGTTTTTTAATTAAACACTGATATCCAGGAATTTTAGAATAAACTAAGTGCGTTTCGAACGAGACTTTGATATTAGACCTATTGATAAAATAGTCAAAAACTTATATTATATACATACGTGATGGGACGGGTTGTCCAAAAGATATATCACCTCTAGGATGTATGCCCTACCACCTTGAAATACAACGCTCCATATTTTCGCGAAACGCTGTAGTAATATTAACGAGGGGTGGCGGGTTCCATGCGGTCGGTTCCGGCACCTAGGGTGCGCTTGAGGGCGCTTCGCTTGCGTTTTGCTTCACGTGATCTAACTATAAATCTAGTGAATTAATTATTACATCTATTCTAGTGAAATTAATAATTATTCCTCCAATGTCAGTATTTATTATAAATAATGATATACACTTAGTAAAAAAAAACACTAATTTAATACAAATCAGATAACTTTGTGCACCGTTTATAACAGCTACAAATGACTGATGATTTTAAAAGTGAGTTGGGTCTAGCAAAAGATAATAACACACACCATGCTCCAAAAATACAAGTTTAAAACACAGAAAAGTTACTAGTTCTTCAAAAACAGACGAATATAATAATAGATTCTCGGTAGGCCATATGTCTAGACATAACACTTCTTTGGTTGTACGCGTGCAATAGAGATAAGGGATTACTTGACGGGCAGAGACCGAATTCACAAGTATTAGGAATATACATTTCCTCTCTTAGCCTGCTTAAGAGATCATTACCACATTCCAATGCACATGTTCAGTTTTGAAATATATTTAAATAGAAAATAACTAATATATGCAAATAACAGATTCTTAGTCTCTTATCTGGGAATTACCCGTTTTGAACCTGGAGTAATTAGGTCTTTAGAATCAGCGTGATGGAGGAGCATAGAAAGGCGGTATCCTTCTAAATTTAGGGCCTAACGTAGTTTAATTGGCATCACTCACATTATTTACGAGAGAGAGGAGGTTCAGGTTTTGATAATATATTTTTATGACGATGGAGCATTAAGAGAGGCTGAACATGAATCGGGTGTATACCACTACGCGGGCTACGAACTTAAGGAAGTATTGAGTCACATAAAGGAATATGAAGAGCCTAAGCAAAGTAAGTATTTGTTTCAAACGGACATTTTACAGAGAGAAGGTTCAGATTTCGTATACGGTGTAAGGAGTGCGGGGTCTTGTTGGTGTTTTCATCGTTTTTGGAACTCGGCGATTGTGTTCAACCTGTAGACACATTAGATCAAAATAATAATTATTAATAACTTAAAGAAAAGCCTTTGAATTATTTTAAAAAGCTTTGATAAATATTTTTTTAGGTTACATCTGAAGCGAATATAATACTCTCTAATAATAATAATTGTTTATAATTGTTAATTATTGTACTTAGAAAGAATTTTATAAAATACATGTTATTGTTTAGCATTGCTATAACTTATTTTGTTATTATTTTGTACTTATTACATGGCTAAAGATGATAGTAAAGCAGTAAGTCAATAGAACAAAACTGGGAATGGGATCGAGTAGTGGATGGGGTATGATGCTTGCGCTACTGCTTTACTGCTTTAGGGTCAACAATGTAACCAACTAACTATACGAGAAAGATAAGATTAAGAAATTTAGTAAAAGTTTAGTTCTGTTCTGGAAAGTGAGAAAGAAGAAAGTGAGAAAAAAAGAAGTAAGGTGCTATCAATATTATCATGAACCCATGAGATAAAGTAAGATATATTATAAATATGAACAGTTTTAAGAACTTTGAAATAATTTTAGTTACATTTTTGAATGAGTAATATAAATTTACGTGTTTTATTAAAACATAAAATGTTTTAATAAATTATTACGTCATATGTGTAAGTGAGTGTGCGTGTTGGTGTGTAGTTGTGTGTGTTTGTGTGATGTGTGTGTAAGTAAATATCTTGGAGGTCGTGAGTGTTAATGTATAAATATCGTAGTAGTGTGTAATGATTAGAAATCTGTGGTGTTGTAAGTTAAATCTGTGTGTGGAGTGTTAGTAAAGATCTGTGTGAGTGTATGTAAGTGTAATGATGTAAGTAAATTCTGATGGAGTGTAGTGGTAAGTTGATAAGTGGTATGTTGAGTGTATATAATATACTATCAACTTAATCTGTGTGGAGTGTAAGTAAATTCTGCACGATGTTGAAGTGGTATAGATAATCTGGTGATTAGTGTTATTGTGGTGCTGTTGTATAGATGGTTGTGTGTGTGTTGTTAGTGTAGAATTGTATCAGAGTTGTGTTAGGGCGTAAGATGCTCGACAGTGGTCATAATGTGAGATGTGATGTAGTAGAGTGTCATAGTGAACTGTGGATGTTAAAGATGTTGATTAGTTAGTAAGTTGTGTTGTATGGTGCGCAGCTTGTGCTGTGTGGGTGTCCGTGCTGAAATGTTTTCTTAAATAAATAAATTAAGGTATAGGCATGAAGTAAATAACAATAAAAAGTTTATTTACAATTAAAATAAATTAAGCCAAGCAGAGTTTACGACATCAGAAAAGCATGACAAAATAAGACCAAAAATAATTACATTCAAATAAAATAAAAAGTGATGTTAAAAAGAGAAGATAATAAAACAGTAAGAACGAGTCTTTAAATTAAGTATATATAGTTAAGCATGTAATAAATACTAAGATAATGAGTTTAAAAGCTCATAAATACATTCAATGGTAGTTACAAGACAAATTTTTATGTCCTCTTCTTAGTTTTTAATATAGGGTGTAAAGTTTAATAAAGCAGTAAAGCAGTAACAGCATAAGCTCAATTAAGCCTAATCCCTCCTTGGTGTTTAGGTTTCTCACATGTACTATTTAATTTACACTGAGAGAAATTGATCACTTTGGAGCTTTAAGGTACTGTAATGTATAGTAATATGAGTTGAGAAAGTCAGTATAAACTAATATGAGATTAAAGGCAGTAGAACATGAGTTAAAGCAGTAAAAACAAATGAAGGTTAAACGCAGTTAAAACTACCCTGAGTTTAATAGATAGCAGTAAAACATGAAGTTAAAGCCGTAAACAAAAGCATAACTTAATCCTTGTTGCTATGTAACACATTTCTATTGATTTACTGATTACTGCATATATAGTATGTAATTTTTAATAATATGTATGAGTTAAGCAGTCAAACATATTGGTTTAAAGCAAGTAAAACATGAGTTATAAAGCAGTAAAAGCAGTAAACAAAAGCATACCTAACCCGGCCTTGTTGCTATGTAAACACCTGCTGTTTTGATTTAACTTGATTTAAACACTGCTTTAAGTTAATGTAATTTTAATAATATGTGAGTTAAAGCAGTAAAACTCAATATGAGTTAAAGCAGTAAAAACATGAGTAAAGGCAGTAAATGCAGTAAAAAACGAAACGCATACTAATCCTTAGGCTGGGTTAGGTAACTCACCTGCTATTGATTCTACTGATTTAGACTGGCTTAAAGGTATGTAAATGGTTAATGTTTTTAATTAAACATTTACATTCAGTTTTAGTAAAAATAAAATGTTTATATATCAGACACGTCTGGTTTTTCTTCTTACATACTTTTTTAAAAAATTTATAAATTAAAAAGTGTAATTAAGTAATAAAATATAAAAGACTGTCTCGTAATGAGTTTAAGATTTAAGGTATCGCGAAAAATGTTAAGCTATGAAATAAAATTAATGAATCGTAGTGAGAGGGTTATATATATATAAAAATATATTGGTTAATATAGTATATATATATATATATATATATTATATAATTATTATATATCTATATATCTTAGTATATATATTATATATTAATACTTTATTATATTATAATAATATATTAATTATATATATATATATATATATATATTATATATATATATTGTGTATATTATATATATTATATCTATATAGGTATATTATATATACATATATATATATATATATAACTATATATATTATATATATTATATATATATATATAGTATATATACTATATATATATAGTATAATATATATATATTTATATACTATATAGTATATATATATATATTATATTGAGGATATATATATATATATATATATATATATATTATATTCATTCTCACAAATATTGCGCCTGCGGGCCACGCGGCGGGCTGGTTAGCGAATTGGGCGCCTGCGGGCGCAGCGGTCGGAGGTTAGCGGGGTACGCGGCGGGCGGGTACGCGGCGGGTGGGACACCTGCGGGTGCGGGTTCGGGGGTCTTTGTCGCACGGTGGGATCATGCTGCGGCCTGGGGCAGCTTATGATCTAGAGGTAGACAAAAGATTGTATTGTTCATGGGCAAGATAGAATCATCAAGTATAGGTGGGATCAAAGAGATGAACTTCATCAAAGATGAAGTCATCAAAGATGAGGCAACAAAATGAGCTTCGAGTGTGTGAGTTGTAAAGTGTAAGTGTATTGCGTGTGAAGTGTAAGTGTATATGGCTAGTGTTAAGTGTCTATGGTCGAGTGTAAGTTCTTATTAAGTGTTGTATAAAAGTAGTTTTGTTGTCAATGTCTTTCTTAGCACGTATTGTAATATACACAATCCGATTCCTCATACCTTATTACCTAGGGGTAAACACCTATTAGCGCTATTCTAGGCTCAGGGGAGGCTAGAAAAGGCTGAATAAAGTGGGCACTCCAGTTGGCATATGCGGCACTTCACTTGACACTACATGTGGCAACTCACACTTGGCACTCCATATGGCACTACACTTGGCCCTCATTGGTACTTCATTGGCCTCATTGGCCCTCACATGGCACTCACCTAGCACTCATCTAATACTCATAAGAACACTAATAGAACATCACTAGATAACTCCTTACGGTGATTGGGAACCATCAAAGTTGACATTCAATAAATCTGAGTCAATGCACAAGCTGAACCGCAACCAATATAGGGTACGCATCAAAGATTGACACCCATGCAAAGGTTGAGCCATAAAAGTTGAGCCATCAAAGTTGAGCCAATCAACAAAGGTGAGGGCATCAAAAGCTGGGCAGTCTAAAGTTGAGGTACCAAAGCTAAGTTATTATAGTTGAGGCATCAAAGCTGAGGCATCAAAATTGTACCGTAGAATACAACAAGGGATGAACCAAAAATTTGGTTCTCAAAATTGCACCGTATGAAAGACCAAAGGGTTGGTCGCGTGTTTATACAAAAATTAGGGATGGCCAAAATTAGGGTGGGTCAAAATTGACTCATGAAGACAAAAGGATTGGTCGTGTGTTTGTACGTGTGTAATAATGATAAAATGTAAAGTATCAAGTAATCAAAGGGTGAGTGTAAGTGTAATAGTGAATGTGTGTATAGGTGTAAAGTGAATGTTGTTGTGTGTGTGTGTGTGCCCGCGCGCGCTTGTATAGATGTGACCGAAATATGTGACGGGTGGACAACGAGTGTGTTCAAAAATTAGCGTGGCCAAAATTGACCCATGGTATCTGGCAGGTTCAAGGCCGAATATATCATGGTCACAACAAAGGTTAAGTACATTTCAAAAAGAAGGGTTAAGTCCCTAAAGGAATGGGCAAAAAATTAACCATGGGCCAATTGAGCGAGGCCATGGTATCTGTGAAGGGTCAAGGCCGAAATTATTCATGGTCCACAACAAGGTTTAATACCATCAACAAAGGGCTAAGCCCTAGAGGAAGGGCCAAAAAATTACCTGTGGTCAAATTACTTGACCATGGTAATCTTGGCATAGGTCAAGCCGAATATCAATGGTCAAAAAGGTTAAGAACCTTTGGAATTAAAGGGCTAAGCCCATAAAGGGTGGCCAAAAATTACCGTGGGCAAAAAATGACGCCATGGAAGACCAAAGGTTGGTGGCGGAAATCATCCGACGCTAGGGGTGGTGGTTACGTACAAAGCGGGTTGCTGACACAACGCGTTTGGCGGCAAACCCTTCTTTGCGAAGGGTTTGCCAAAAATTAGGGTTCTCTCATAACAATTTTAGGGTTGATGCCAAAAGATTTACTGTGTGCCTAAGAAAATGACTGAGTTATGGAGGGACGCCGCGAGACATTGACTCCATGGAAGGACCCTTAAAGGTGTTGGTCGAAAAAAAAGGTACAACGGTCAAAAAAAAGGGTCGGGGAAAAAAAGGTCGAACGGCAGGTAAAAATTTGCGGCTCAAAAAAGTCATACTGGTCATAGGTCAAGGTCAGTCGAGAAAGGGTCAAGAAGGTCGGTCGAGGTCGGTCAAGGGGTGGTCAAGGTCAAATCAAGTGGTGCTGCGGAATAAGCCCAATCACGGGACCCTGACGTCACTGGCGACGCAGTGGTGGAGAATACGAGAGGTCAATTTCCTCTCGAGCACCTGCCTTTGTAATACCTATAGAAAGAGATAGGTGTCACCTACCGGTCACGTACGCAGAGAAAAGAGGGTCAGGGAGTCAGAGAGTATGGGACAGTTTTATAAGCCTCTTAGCTTAGCTTCAACTCTTAATCCAAAAGGAGGGTGGCATACGCGGATTCCACCCCATATTTGGAACAGTAATCCATCCGGGGCTAAATAAGACCTTTATTATAACTGGAGTATCTTGAGCAGCAAGGAAACAAAATCAACGGCTAATTCTAAACAGAATTGCCCAGCTTTTGAGGGCCTATATATTTTAGCAACCGATGTGATGTGAGATCTCCAAGACAATTCACTATTTATGTTTAGTCCTAGAATGTTTATGTTGTTTACGGGTAAGACATTAGAGCCTGTCAAAGGGGATAGGAAGTTGGGAGGTATTTTAAGAGAGGGAGATTGAAGAAGTTGAGTTTTTCTAAAGAGTTGAACTTCACAATGATTGCGGTTTACCCCACTGAGAAATTTCCGACAAAATGGGCAAGAATTGAATCGGAAAAGTGTAGACGAGAGGCAACTCTAGATACAAATTTATGAATGGAGCACGGAGTGCATAAGAGAAGGTGGAGGAATGGATGTAATTGAGTCATCGGCATAGAGTGAACAGAGTTAGAAGTGCAGCTAGAGAAGATCGTCCTGATGAAAAGTGAGGAATAGAAGTTTGGCGTAAAACAGAAACCCTGAGGAACAACCACAATTAGTAAGAAAGGAGGAAAGAGGTTGGGCTTCCATCAACAAGAGCTGAAATGGAAAGATCTGAAAGAAAAACTAGACAAGAGTAAGCTAAAGCGAGGAGGATCAAAGTGAAGGTAGCTTAGACAGAGTAGCGACGAGCCATGTCCATTACTCTGTCAAAAGCTTTGATCTGTACAAGTGCTAGCAGCTAAAACATAAGACTCCCCATGATGCCTTAAGGCAGAAGACCATAAGGGATCAGTTTAGATAGGATAAGGATATCACAGTGATCTCGAACGTACGAAAGCCCATACTGACGATCTGAAAGAAGGGGATGAGATTCCCAGATGATTCGGGAAATGAGAGTTAAGGAGAGAGTTTCAAAGACTTTAGATGGAATACAAGTTAAGAGCTATAGGGTGATAGTTGAAAGGATCAGAGCGGCTACCTTTTTTTGGGAATGGCTGATAAAAGCACGATTCCAGCTATGAGGAAAAGTATTAGTGTTAAGAGCATAAAGAGTAGAGTTGAACGAGGACAGGCCCCAGCTCAGAAGCCTCCCTCAAAACTTTCGAAGGAATGCCATCTGGGCCATGGCCTTTCTCCGGATGTTCATAGATATCAGAATTTCATTCATTCGATCATGTGTAATCCCTAGGTAAAGGTTCATTGGGAATACTAAGAGGAAAAGTAGCAAGGAAAGAGGGGAGACCGGAAATCGGTCCATTGGGTGGAATTAGAATGAAAAAAGAAGACCAAAGAAATTAGCCTTTTTCAGTAGGAGTGTTAGCAACAGAACGGTCAGAGGCGGATAAGAGGGGGAAAGGTAGATTTACAGAAGTTGTTAGAGTTGTTTCTTGGCAAAAGGCAAAAAATATTTTTCAGTAGGAGACAAAGAAGTTCACCGCAATTCCTCTTTGTGAAATTAAGCTTAGCCAGTCGAATAATATACCTGCATCGATTTCGGGCAGAGCGAAAATTAGTTACATTAGAGTTAATCACGGAAGAACGGAAGTTCTTCCTAAGCCACTATACACAATGTCAACGCTCCTGATGGCAACGAGGAACAAGAGCCATCGACCATGGAGTTATGGGGAGAAAATGGAATTTTATATATACTAATAGTATATATATACTAATATATATACTATTATATATATATATTATATATACTATGTATATATATAAATAAGTAGGGTATAATATAGTATACTATACTCTATATACCTATATATAAATATGGTGATAATATAATAAAGTATTTATATACTATTATATTACTCTTTATATATATAGAGAGAGAGACGTGAGGAGCAGAGCAGAGAGAGAGAGAGAGAGAGAGAGCACGTAGTAGTCAAAAGTACACAATAATAAAAGATATTATATAATAATATATATTAATATATATATAATATGATATATAATATAGATGTAATATATATAATAATATATATATAATATATAGTATTAATATACTATATAATATATATTATATATATATATTATATATTATAATTATTAATATATATATATAGTAAATATATATTATATATATATTATAATATTAAATTAATATTATATAGTATTATATATTATATTATTAAATATTAGTATATTATCATTAATATATTATATATATTATTAATATATATTAGTATAAATATATTATATATATATATAATAATTATTATATAATATATATTTATTTATATATATATTATTAGATATATATAATATATATAATATATATACATTATAATATTATATTATATATATACTTAATATATATATTATTATATATATATACATAGTATAATTATAATAATATAATATATTAAATTAATATATATATAAATATATTATATATATATAATATACATATAATATATATTTATATATATATAACTATTATTATTTATTTCTATATATATATATAAATATTTATATATTATATTATATATATATATAGTAATATATATATTAATATATATAAATATCTTTAAGAAATTAAAATTTATAAATTTAAAATAAGTCATAAATTCATATTTATACAATAAACTTAAGAGGAGCACAAAAATTTTCCTGTCACAGGTCTCTTAATTAAATTTTTAATAAGAGGGATCCTTTATCAACTAATAATAGTATGCAAGGCGAGAAAAAAATTTGGAGAAACGGTTATTTTAATTATTTCAAATGTATACTAAATAATTATTTCTGAATTACAAATTTATATTAGAGTGGCAGGGCTTACTTCAAGGTAACACTTTGAGTTCGATTAATGGAAGGATATTTTTCGGCGAGTGAGAGGGAATTGATGAAAGATTTTTCATTTTCATGGTTGCAAAGGGTGCTAGGGGAAACCTCTTCTTTTACACATAATATTTCTCTCCCTGTGTAACGGAGTTTGTTAATTGTAGATATGAAGAATACTTTCTGCAGCCGACACAACCCTGCAGTCATGCGGGATATGGTGCTAAGAATAAAAATTAAATAATAAAAAATAAAGTATATATTATATCTATTATAATTAATATATATATATATATTATAATATATATATATATATAATGATATATATAAATTCTAATATATATATAGTATATATGATATTAATATTATATTATAATATTATGTAATATATATAATATATATATTATATATAGATATTATATTATTATATAATATATTATATTATCAAGCGGGCGGCTCGTGCCCTGGTTGCAGGTTTGCGCAACCACCATTTATACAACTTTGCAGTTAGAGTGCAACTATTTATTATTTTTTATTTCTTTAATTTTTTTTAATCGTAGGATTAAATATTAAAGAATTAATTGGGACATTCTTATTTAATAACACTCTATATATCCAATGATCTTATTATTATATTTAATGAAAAAAAAAACCGTCATTGAATAGCTGTTATTCAAATGTCAAACAATATGATTGTTTGTACACACTATTTTGCAACCAATTGCCTAGTTATTTTTGAGGAGAAAAATGTGTGGGAAAATATGACCGCGTGGACGCTTTATACATAACCTACAACTTGCGGTTGCATATCAAAAACAACCGCTTTGTTTTCAAAATATATATATATATAGTGAATACGAAACAAATTAGGAAAATTGACTCTCATGTTCCTAAAAATTTAACGTCTCGGCGAACCGACCTGAATATGTATTATTTGATTATTGCGGATTTGTCAGTATCTCTTGAGCTTTTATTGTTAATTTAATATAACTCTCTATCTCTCTCTCTTCTCTCTTCATCTCATCTATATAATAAATATATAAATATATTATATTAATATATATATTATATTTATATATTAATATATATACGTAATTATATATTATTATATATATTAGACTTTATAAGTAATAATATATATATATGATCTTATATATTAATAACTAGATATTGGATAGTACTTAGTATAATATATAATATTATATATTATGTTACATTATATTATAAAAGTTCAAGTAGCAATGTAACTAGAAAAACTATAACAGCTACACGAAAAATAAATATCATTTTATTAATCTGGAGACATTTTTTATTATAATATAGCGGAAATTTAAAAAAAATAAAAAAAATAACGTTATTTTAAAAAATTTTAAAAGATTGTAAAAATGTTTTTCAAAAATAAATTAGTTTTTTTGAGAATTTGAAGATTTTCCCTTAATCCGAATGAGGAGTTAGGAAGGTGCAAAATGTATGATTTTTTTTTTTAAAACTAGAGATTTATTTCTTGTAAAACAAGAACGATGTATAGAGTCGGGGTTTCTCGGCCTACCAGGGGGACGACGGGGGGACTTCGTCCCCCCCTTCTGTCTCCGTCGGCTCGAACCCTCTAAAAAAGTATTATAAAAGAAAAAATTTTTCTTTCCAAAGCGGTAAAAAATTTAGTAAATTTGGGCACTTTTTGCATATACCGGAACTACTTGCAGGTTTCAAGGTCCCATATTCAGAGCCGTGCAGGGTATTTTTCAGGTCCAAGATTTTTCTATATTATAAGGAGTTTTATTAATAAAATTTAAATAAAATAAATTTTTAAAGTTTCCTTCGATGAAATTTACTTTGCTGAAATCAAAATGTTATTATTTTTCCTGTAGATTGTTAAGTTTTCACTAAGTTACATGCCGATACTTTTATCCCTATAAATTGGGCCTAATATATATATATATTAATTAATATATATATATATAGGTGATATTATATTATAATTGATATATATAATAGTATATATATATGATATATATAAGATATATTATATATATTATAAATATATATTATATAGTATATATTATATTTTATACTATATTATATATAATATAGTATATTATATATATAGTAGGCTATATTTATAAGACTGTCCTCAGATGTTGTGATTTTTTTGTGTTTTTATTTAACATTATTGCTAGTGATATATATCTAACAATAGAGATTTCACAGTGGTGATGGAACATGATTCAAGAGAAGTTCCGAAAATATTTTGAAATAATTATTTAATAATCAACATTTATATCAATAAAATTTTAAAAAATGAGATATCTCTCGGAAAGTACAACACTTACAGAAAGAACTAGCAATTAACATAATTTTGATTAATCAGTGTATGAAGGCTATTATTACGTAGGAAAATGTAAAAAAAAAGAACATAAAATAAAAAATAATATTTTTTCAAATAAATGAAATTCTGCGAAAAAAGTACGAACACCTTACAGACAAAACCAATTACATATTTGGAATCAGCAGCGAAAGCTTATAAGAAAATGTAAAATTAATAATAATAATAAAAAAAATAAAAAAATTCAAATTAAAAATTAGGGGCTCGAGCCGACGGGGGGACAGGGGGGGGGGAACGTTTTTCCATACCCCGTAGGGGAGGGGCGGAGGTACCCCCGCGACACCACCAATACCAAGAGCGTGGGGGTTCCGGAGACCCCTCTCCCCGGAGGGGGGGAAAAAATCCTACCCCGCCGCGACACCCAAATACCGGAAGGCCGAGAGACCCCGACTCCTGTGCCATCTTTGCGGTTTACCTTGGGTATTCCTTTATGTTAAAAAAAAAAAAAAAAATTTAAAACTGATGTGCTGGGAGTCGTACACGTAACCTGTCCTATAATAATTTTTGAATCATGTCGCGTCACCCCTTTGAATTGAGGACAGTGTTAGGATTATACGTACTTGCATATTAATTATATAATAAAAAAAAAAAAAAATAAAAAAAAATCAAACTGTCGGAAAGTCGTAATAACATAAACAGGGTCTATACTATTATATATTATTTCATATACTATAAATAGAACGGTGTTATGAAAACAGTATATATACTAAATATATAAAAATGAAAATAATATATATAATAATTTACTATATTAATATACTATTATTAACATAGTATAGGTATATATATATATATATATAATATAGTATTAACTTATATGTATATTCACTCACTCACCTAAGTGAATGCTTCATGTCGTTCCCACCGCCCTTCCAGGTTAAGTTGAAGGCGAATTCTATTTATCTTTTTTATAATTGTATAAATAGTATTGATAGCTGTAAGTATTTTGCTGTATGTGATGAATACATCACATTTTTAATGAGTAGATTTCCTTGGTTAACATTTATCCAAAGTTTTTTTATGACTAAAAATATTGAGCGGATAAATTACATTACACTCGTAAGTTAACGTAAAGTTATCTTAGAGTTCAAGTTATGATATTTAAAATTAGGATTTTAAACTATACAATAAGAAAGGTTAGCCTAAAGTGAGTTTAGGTCTCAGTTTACAAAGATTAAAATTTTTGTTTTATTTTTAATATTTTTAGGCTGTGAAGCTGCTTTAATATTTCAAAGTTTAATTTGACTTTAGGCATTCTCACTTCAATTTTATGAAATCGTGTTCGTAATTCAATCAATTCGATGTATTCCTATAATATTAAATGGAGTGTGAGGGCGGACAATCGACATGACCCCAAATAAATATTAATATATATATATATATATATATATTAATATATAATATAATAATATTATATATATTATATATATAATTAGTATTATATATTATATATATATATATATAAATTAATTATATATATATCAATATAATATTATATATTTAATATATATATATATATATAATAATTGTGTGTGTAAATGTACAGATGCACACCACCTAATTTTATTATATTAGTAGAGAACGAGCCGCACCCTGATATATATTATATATAGTATATATAATATATATATATAGTATCTATATATATCTATATATTAAATTATATATATTATATATATATATATATATATTATAATTATAATATATATTATATTATATTATTTAACTATTATTATATAGACCTTATACTGTTTTACGACTCCGTCAGTATTTGATTTTTTTTTTATGTTTTATTTAATATATTATTCCTAGTAAATAGTGATCCTAACACATCACTTTCAATGGTAACGGTCATGATACAAAAGTATATAAGGACCTTTTCAGTTTTTACGTACCTCAGTATTAAGTTTGTTTTAATTTTTTTTTTTTTTTTTTTTTTTTTTTTTTTTTTTTTAACATAACCGTGTTTTATTCTAAATGCTTTCATTGGATGTATTTTAAGATGTAACGGAGCATTGCTATTAAAAAAGTTCAATATTTTTAATTATTTTTTTAAAAATTAGATTTTTTTAAAATAATATTTTGTTTTTATTTTTTTTGGGGTGTTTTTGAATAAGGATAACTCGAGAGGATAACCGCAAAGATGGCACAGGGAGGTCGGGTGTCTCTCGGCCTCCGGGTAACGACAGGGTGGGATATTTCACCTACCCGTTCCCGGGGAGGGTCCTCCGGATCCCTGCTCGCTTTGGTATTTGGTGTGTGTCGCGGGGGTTCCGTCTCGCCTCCCTATCGTGGGTTGTGTGATAAAACCTGTTTTTGTCGCCTCGTCAGCTTCTGAATGCCTCAAATCCATATTTTTTTTATTTATTTATTTATTTATTTTATTTTATTTTTTTTGAATCTTGTATTATTTCTATACGCTGATTCCAATATGTAATTGGGTTTTTCTGTAAGGCGTCGTACTTTTCGAGATATTTCATTTTTTGAAAAAATATTTAACACAAATGTGTGCTTTTTAAATAATTATTTAAAATATTTTCAGAACTTTTTGAATCATGTCAGTTACCACTGTCCTGAAATTCATTGTTAGTATCATATAGTGAAATATTAAAAAAAAAAAAATTATATTTAAAAACTGAACGGAGTGCGCAAAACAGAATAGCACCTAATATATATAATATTATAATATATATATACTATTATATATATATATATATATAGTATTATTTATAAATTATAGAATAGATATTGAAATGGTCTTACCATACATTAAATTGAAATCCATTATCTTGTAATTAACTACAGTTCGTCGCTTGTGTAATCATATGGTCGTTCGGCTGTGAACTTGCCTGTGTGGTGAAAGGTAGAGATTTGCTATATATATTAATTATTGCTCTATGCAAATATGACTATAAGTATTTATATATAATATATATGCCCTAAAAATCTTATATAAAATATATATATAATATACTATATATATATATATATACTTTATATATATATTATAATATTATTATTAAATATATATTTATATAATATATATAATATTAATAATTATAATTATATAATATATATATATAATATTATTACTTATAATATTATAATTATAAATATAATTAAACATAAATATATTAAAATATATTAAATCTTTTAAAAATATAAATATTATTTATATAAAATATAATTTACTAATCACCCTTTTATTTCCGATGGAAAAAGGTCATAAGGCCTACCCATGATTTCAACGGATTGGAGAAAATTGGAAGGAATGTCTAAGCGCCACAACAAAAGAATCACGAAGAAGAGTAGGGGAGGAAAGGAAAGAAAGGGTAAAGAGGATCACTAATTTGGAATTTTTTATGGAAATCTATCCAATCGATCAAGGGTTATAAATAAGGATAATATGGAGTACAGAACAATGGTTTAAGGGATGTTTTACAGACAAGTCGCGATGCCTTCAAACTCGGCGTAAAGCTGCAGCTAATCTCGGTCGGGGTATCTCTCTCGTCTCCTCTCGCTCGTAAATCGCCACGGTCTTCGGTATGCGTTTAGTTGTTTTGTTTAGTCTCGTTTAGAAGGCAACTTACTTTATCTCTATATTATCTCTCGTCTTATTATCTCCTCTTACCGCTCTCTCTTTCTTTAATAGGCAGATATGCAAAAAAACTTTTGAAAAATAAAACTGGCAAAATAGGAATATTTCAGTTTCTATCTAGGATGTAGTTGAAACTGGTCTCTCCTTAACTTTATTCGGTACAGGCTTAAATTGATTGCACGATTGTCATGATATTCTGGAGGAAAATGTATGAAGTTCGAATAGACAAGTAAGGCGAAGATTCCATGATACTTTCTCAATGACTGGTAGTCAGCTCAGAAGCTCCATAATGTTTGATGATCTACTATAAGAAAGAAACCGTTAGGATCTGATTACGACTTTTCATTAAGTCTTAAAGCTACACGGTAGAGCAGATCAATAAAGAATCTCTAAAGAAGAAATTTTACATTAACATGGTCTTAAATGAGTTTGGAGAGAGATAGAGTAGTTAATACGGAATAGCTATATCAACTGGAATCGTACTTATGATGAATCTAGCAAGAGGACGGGAGATAAGAGATAAAGATTGTAAAGCATGACACTTTTTTTTTTGAATATACATTAGAATATGTAACTACGTTCCGATATAACAAATGAAAACGTCGCAAAGAAATACCTGCACAGTTACATCAATCATATTGGTTTCAAATGTTATTTACTAAATGCTGTTCTACAGAAATATTAGAGAGTTGATATATACATAGGTATTCTCTAGTCGATGTAGAGAGATCGTAAATATGATAAGAGATGAGTCTTTTCGTGTAAAATATTTTATATGATGAAGATTAATTTCTAAAAGCCAGGTAGCACTAATGCGTGTACTGAAAAGCACGAGACTTATACGCAAAGTTTTAAACCAAAGCTTCTCTCTCTCTCTCATCTCTCTCTATTCCACTAAAATAATTATAATATTCAAAATAATAAATAAATTAAAGTAAACTAATAAAATAACATAACATAATAACAATATATAATATACAGGAGAATTATATATATAATATAATTAACGGATAATAATATATATTAATAATAATTATAATAATAATATATTATTAATAATAATAAATAAATAATTATAATTATAAAATATATTAATTAACAATTAATAATATTATATAATTAATTATCATAATTAAATATCATTATATAATATAATAAAATTTTCAATAAGAATTACTATATAATTTCAATGCTGGAATTACCACAAGAAAAGTATGTTAAAGAGAACTATAAATTATTTAGGATCAATTTAGTATTTTATACGATTAGACTTCACATACTAGATTTTTCTTAGCGAGCATGGCGATCGATCTACTTAAAAACCAATAAAATTCAGACCAGATAGATTACAACATAGTTCTTTCTTCTAGAGAAAAATATTATGGGTAAAAATTTTCGATAATGTGAATTGCAAATTATTGTATCACTGTTTACATATCTAGATTCGTATAAGATCTAGGCTTAATAGTATGAGTTGTATGTATATACTTTTTATATCCTATATTGGTAATAAAGGAACTCTAATTGGAGTTTGTAGAGTTTTCTGTTAATAAATGTACTCATATTTGTTTGATAAGGTATAATCTGTTTCTTTCTCTTTCTGGGTCCTACCAACTTTATTGACATCATTTTCTTATTTGCTCACTCAGATCTATCTATACATCCTATCATTATGTTGGAGCAAATTATGTCACTCAATAATCAAAGTATCAATCTAGTTAGAGATACTAACCACCAAAAAAGTGCTCAGACGGTGACCAAGAAAGAGTGTACCGATGTTATAGCTATTCTAGTAGTAAGTAAACCTACTCACTGATTTCTCAGAGGTAAGCATTACAAATCAACCGACTTCTATAGAGAAAAGCTAAATAACGAGTATTTAGGGTTAAATCCTATTATTGCTAAAAACACGCACTATAATAGATGTGAAGTATAAAGATATATAATGGAAAATGCGTCACGCTGTATATTACAAGTACATATAATTAAACAAAGTTAGCAGCATAATGGACAAACAGAAGATATGGAACGTATAACTCTCAACCTTGGTAATTCATCATTTAATATACCATTAATAGTTTGCTTTCATCTTTACTTGCATCTCTTTCAAAAGTAAATTGTTATGTCATCGTGGCAAAATTTGATCTAATTTGGAATGGTTTTCTTACACTACTTTTCTTTGGAATTCAGCATGAAAGTGATATGAGTGATTAATGTATTAAAATCTGAGAATTTTTTATTATTTAGTATAGTATTAGATTTATTATATTATTATTTTATTATATTATTATACAATAATACTATCATTACTAATATTATCATTTAAATTTACTAATTTTAATATATTAAGTGCAAAGATGTTAATAAAAATTTTATTAATTATAAATTATACAGAGAACGATTTTATATTATTAAACACAATTAACATCGTATGGTAATATATGTATAATTGCCACCAATTCAAAAGGTCTTGTAGTGATTATTTTTAATACTTACAAATCCTTGAATAATATAGATAAATTAATATTTAATGTAATTATATTTTTTGAAATTAATAATAGTTAATTTAACACTATAAAATTTTCTTAATGTCTACAAGATAAAATAATATAAATTTAATATTTTTGTGAATCATATCTCAAAATTATAGTCAGATACAGCAGATGAGAATATTCCATAAAGAATTATCAGAAAATATATGTCGAAATTAATTGTGCATTCTCATTAATTGGTCTATCGATAACTTTATGAAGACTAAGATTATGAAAATTTAGTAGAAATATAAAGTAGATAGAATTTAGTCTTTAATTTTATTACATTTAGAGAGTTAGCTGTTGGAGTTTGCCAGTTTTAGGAGCTAGTTCTTGACTCCTCATCTATTTTGAAGTTTGTAATCATCAAAATTCTAGACAAAAAATAATTAATAAATATATTATATTTATTATTCATACCCCCTGATTATTTGAATGCTTATATACTAAAATAATATTAAATCAAAAATTAATATTATACCACATATATCATATTTTTTATAACTCTCCTTCTTTCTCTCATATATATTACGTGTTGTATATTATTAATAATTGAGATATTATCACCCCCATTTATATTATTTTCTATTTATTATTATTATTTTATGTATTCAGTTATGATAACACTTGGCAACACTTTTTTTATTTCTATTCCTCATAAAAATGTAAATTTAAATAATATTCTCAATATTTAATTTTTTAATCTTATAGATAATAATATTGTATTATTAATATTATTTTTATGATACAGTTTCATCTAATAAAAAGAAACACACAATATTATAAAACACACATTTCAATACCGCATTCATAAGGTTAGTCCATAGTGTATTAATATCCTAAGAAAGAGAATTTATTCAAGAGAGCCGACTGTGTTATCTCGGATCCGACACGCTTGTGAGCATATTCAACAGACAGATAACTAGGGTATTATTTGAGAACAGATATTGAGTTCCAGCTTACGAAAAAACTAAATATCTATAATAATTTATAAAATCTGATACCGTAAGATCGTCCGTTATCTATCTCAAATAAGAATCATTAATTACGAAATCCGCAAGTCGTCGTATAATACTATGCATAGATCAGATATAAATTAATTCTGAATTTATGTCAGAACGGTAGTTATAATACGATACAGACGTTTAATAATATAGGTACGTGTAACGTAGAAATGTATTTATCGAAGGCACGTTACTGCTCGGACGCGAAATCAATTACAATAATCTCACTCGGATGTCGATAAAAAAACACTAATCGAGAGTTTAGTAACCATATTCTACACTAATTATTACATAAATAACAGTATTAAATTATCAATCACTTGTTTGAAGTGAAATAATCGTGTCCTTCATTTATAAAATTTTTAATTTGGCTGGTTGCTTATAGAAAAAAAATAAGTCTAATAAAAAATAATCTAGTAATTTAAAGCTGGAATAATATTTGCTAAATCCATATACACATCCGGTCTTCCCCAAGATCTAACGACTAAAACCCGAAGGAGGAGGAACAGGGAGAGCACCTTTGCAGTACTCTCTATAAGTTAGTATATTTAACAAAAACATAAAGGGGGTTTACACATAATGATGGGTCCATCACTATCTTATATAACAGAGTTCTTATTATCTCTATTATAAGAGAAAATATACGTAGATGTAGAGACTCACGATACAACTTCCATTCTCATTTCGAAGAGATCGATATATAGCGAATATAATCTAATAGTATTATAATTTACAGACATATGTACATATATAACATGTAAAGAGACTACTAAGTTACTACACAGCTACACACGTTAAAACATCAAGATGTGTAGATGTCAATTGGCTGCACATCACAACCGAGTGTAGAGAATTATTCATAATTTCGCGCCCGCGTAAGTGCACTCGGGATTATCTCAAATACACTTATTTCCTGCCACTCTCACTAGACAATAAAACGATTATAGCATCGTTATATAAATCCAGTTCTTCTCGTAATCTCGCAAATAATACGAGATCTCTCCAATCATATATCTCGTCAGTCGCACATTGAGCTTACTTCGATCCACACTAACACTATTCCATATCAAGTATCGAACTCGTCGTAGAGACATACTACAGCATTGAATGTTCGATTGTATAAGCATAAAAAATAACAACTACTTGGACAAGTAAACTTAGATATAATCAGGCACTAATTTTAGATCTATAATTTCCTCCTGAGCATTGGGCACTTTCTATTTTTTACAGCATATTTACAAATAGTATGATATAACAATTTCTATACACAATGGTCCTAGTACATCTATAAGCAGTTCTGCCATTGTATACAACGTTTCTCACAATCTTCTTTTCTACTTAAGATAATTCGAAAAAAAATCTGTTGTATATAGTACGGGCCCATTTGGCACTGTCGCACCATTTATTAAAGCATAAGATTCACTTATTTATTCTATCAGACCGTGCTTATACAATATAAGGACCGCATGAGACAGATGTAGGAAAAGTGATCTACCACCGGGCCATGTGATTATCTTTAGTAATGATATCAATATAACATATCACCCGTCGCCAAGAGCACGCACTCTAATTATAAAACACTCAAAAATTTCATATCTCAGTTATATAAACAAAGGCGAATAGTACGTACAGAGACACATATATCGCACAACATTAAATCTAATATTACCTCAATAGAGACATGCTTCTAACACGAAGACTAATCTCACAGAGACAGGAGGAGACACATGTAATGAGTTAAAATAAGAAGAGAGCTAGTTGACACTGTTTCGTCTCTTACGAGATGACAGGAGGTGTAATACGCTTCACGATGAGACACATGATAAATTATTAATAATTCACAAGCTTTACTACTACTCCTCTACAGTTATGATACTAGTTACTGTATAAATTACAACATAAGAAAAATTACACAGCGGGCGTATACATATGACGAATACAATATTATTACGATATTCGTTAATTTTGTGGGACATATACAGGAGTAAGAGGCTGGTGCCTGAACAAGATAATATATAAAGGAGATGGAGCACAGACATTTTGCCATACGCGTAGAAGAGAGGGGGAGTCATACAAAGTGTATCGATTTATTTGTAATAAAAAATAAATCAATATGTATTCTAGAGAAAATAAGTATATTATAAACTTACTGTTTTAACTATTAAAATATATAGAACATAATTAATAATATAATTCTTCTATATTCACTTTAAATGGGATTCCACCTCCTTAAGTACTGCTTATTATACATAAAAAATTTATATAGTTTATGTAATTCTCACACTATTTAATAATGAATATATGATTTTGTTTTTATAATTAATTATATATATACAAAGTAGCTAAATGTAAATAATAAATCACGTATAACCTTAATTACCAATAACAATTTAAAACTTTACCTCGTTTATTAAATTGATCGTATAATTTATAGTCTTTAGTTTTCATTTAATTAAATCATATTTCATTCAGACTTCACTCTCCCTTATGCTTGTAAATTCTATAATTATGGCGCAAGAAATGAGTGTAAATATAACATTCAATTCGAGTTAGTAATTTATCTATAGCCAGTTTCGTAATAGCACTATTTTCCGATGGTGTTTAGTCAGTAATATTTTGTCATACGAGTGTCCATATTAGAGAGAGTATAAGAATGCTACATGAATCACACCTTATATCTACTTTGAGGGAGGGTTTTTGCTCAAGGAGACATTTACCTATCTATGAAGAAATCAGTGATTCTCTCTTAGAGCTATCTCTACGGACTTTTGTAAGTGAGCACTTGGAGTTCTTCTACGATTCTTGTATTTGGTGACAAATCTAAAACATATATATGAGAGAGTAAAAGAGATCTAGAGGATATATTAGCTATTGTCCTATAGTTATTGAGTGGCAAGGTAACAAAACACAAATATACTATACATATATAACCCAATCAATAAGATCCATTAAAATATATACAATATATTATAATCAATTTCAGATCTAATAGTTAATATAACGCCGTAATATTGTGATATATACAAACAATACACTACACCCACATACACAACACCCTACTCAGAAACAAGTGATAATTATATCAACTTTTATATTGTTATTATATTAGCTGATGAAGTATCTAAAATTTGACCAAAAGGAATGAATATTACAATATATATTAATATATATCTAAATAATATAATTTAATATTAAATCTTAACATATTAAATAATTATATATATATATTATAATCTATATATATTTATTTATCATATAAAGTTAATATATTATATTATAATAAATATTATATATATATAATCTATAATATAAAAATATTTTGTAACAGAGGTAGAAGTACTTTCTAACTTATTAATATCTGAATTTTTATGTATTGATTATGTTTAGGTCTATAAATATTTCGATTTCATAATGAAAAGTAAGGATGAAGAAGAGATAGTAGAAAGGAGAGAGAAGCTGTCCTAGGTATATAACTATTGGATTGATTATTTCAAGAGTTGCTTATTTGGCTGACATGAGGAGACATCTAGCTTTTAGATAAATTACACGTATATACTATTAAATTATCAGATAACTTAGTGTTCTTACAAATTTACATCCTGGTAAACCATATATTAATAATATCTAAATATCTCGAAACGACTTCCAGATACTTCATTTTATTTCTTCATAGAGATCAGTATATACTGATCAATCTTTTGGTTTCCTTTATATCTATAGACGATCATTTACTGCTATTTTTTACTAAAAAAAATAAAGAATGTAATTTATACTGCTTACATTCTTTCTATCCACTATCTCTTATGTATCTTTCAAGACGTATATTCTACGGAGTCTATTTCCTGACCAAAACCTTCGTCTTACTCTTAACGTCTTTTCCTTCAAGGTCAACATGTAATTAGATGTCAGATTGAGGAATTATTCATATGGGCCTCTGTTACATGGATGACGCATTCTAAGTGTTCTTGAATAATGACTCTCGGCCTCTAGTGCTTTAAGTGTACAGTGATAGAAGAGGCTCGTTCGTAATCGTCTACCATACTAAGGGGTTTGCTCCTGTTCTCATTTGTATTTAGGCTTTATGCATAAAGCTGGATGCTTCGATGCAGATCTATACTAGCTCCCTTCATTGGATAAATCTGTTTCGCTCTCTATGTCTTATTACAACTTCAACATTATATCTCCTCTACTGCAAATACGTCGGTCACTCATTATTTAGTAACCTGTTACTAGCGATATAAAAAGTTCTAGGTAGTACCAATCAACATCCATAAATTAGTCTTATTAGGCTTATAAATAACTCTCACTTGTTATTTTTTTTCATAAAAGTTTATTTCCGCAATTCTACCATACCATTAAGAAGTAAGCAGTAGATAGAAGGTCAGCGAGTATAGAGTAGAGGTAGAAGTCAGGAGAACGAGCAGTAGATAAGGATGAGAGTAGAGATAGGAGACGCAGATTTGAGAGAGACGAGTATGAGGCAGGAACTGGTTGTAACGACAAGAATGTTCTACAAAAGGTGATGGAAAAGAGAGAGTGTACTAATATCTATCTTCTACAAATCTATTCTAATTACTTTTAATTTCTATGATCGATTTGGAATAAGTTTCCATAAAACAAAATCCAGAAATTAGTGATCCTCTTTACATTATTCACTTCTTCCTTTAACCACTTAGATCCTCATATACCATGACTTACTTGCGTGATCCTTCCTTGTAAGTGGTCGACTAGAATCATCTTTTACACTTCACAAAATTTTACTCCCACTTCCGTTGAAAATATTAGGTACAGGCCTACTGACCTTTTTCCATCAGTGAAATATATATTAAAATATATAATATTAAATATAATATATTAATTAATATATATATAGTATTAAAAATTTATTTAAAAATTAATAATAAATCTATATTTATATAATAATATTATTAATATATTATATAATATATTCTTAATATATATATTATATATATTAATATATCTCAATTAATAATATATATTAAATTAATATATAATACTATATATTATATATTAATTACTTAATATATAATATTATTATTATAATATAATTAACTATATATAATATTATTTATAAATAATCTTCTGAGGCTAAATAATATTTATCAACTCAACTAACAATAATTAAGACCAACGATCCATATTGTCTTAAATATTCAGCATCAAAAATAACAATAATATACAATAAATTTATAATATAGTTTTATTAAGGTAGAAAATAATGCAAAATTTCAAAAATATCTTAAAATATCTATTTTCAAAATAAAGAAATAAATAACTTTTAACAATATATATATAGCATCACACAAAAAATAATATTGAACATTAAACCTTTTTAGAAATATGAACAGTTTAATATTAAGTGTATAAACTCTATATGTAGTATATTATAATAGAGCGTAATACATCGTTCATTGTTTGGTTTTTTGGCGCGGTTATTCGTAGGTTTCGTTCGTAGTGACAGTGGCTTACAACACTAGTAGAGTCGAAATCAGGGTATTACTAGCATTTGACAAATATGTATGGAATGGAGATGTCAGTAGAAATAACTTGAAGCGAACAAACGGCGTTACGGTGTTTTAGCTGAACATTTTGGGTACGTATATTTGAGAAAAATTTAATGTAATTGGTACTGATCCTATTATATAGAGAATTAAATTTTTTCTTCTGTACTAGATGATTTCGATTGGGAATAGAATATAGCAGAAATTAAACTAATAAACGAGATATTTATTGCAAGAATGAACTATGAATATGACATTGCATTTATACTTATTTTGTGTATTATCTGATAGTCGAGAACGATTTTAAGGAGAAGTATATATAATACTGAATTCTGATACAATGTCTAGATTTGAATTGAAAATGATAAACATAATCTAAGTCTATATAATGAGCACGACTGTCCCAAGCGTGTAGAGCGGGAAGAGAATGGACAGATTAGCTAGGGATTTGCACTTTTCGGTCTTACTAATGATCACCGGGAGAACAGTGATACACAGGGAAGAATATATTATTGAATTACTTAGGGATATACAACGACAGACACGATGTTGTGCTACAGCCACTCTTACTCTATTTTATAGGGATAGTGGCAAAAATTTCTCGTCTTACGCACCCCCTGTGACTGAAATAAATTTTGTGTCTTGACCTGCCTCTCCTATTTTAGCCGAGTGTCATTTGCTTTGTTACATTATACTTTGCAAGCCGTCTAATACTTTACAATTTTATGTTAACCAAAGGGTAGTAAAATTAAGAATCTACTTACATGAATTAAAGAAAATTCACTTGCGTTACTGAAGCAAAAAGAAGGTTTGGTTATAGGATAAATACATCCGAAATCAACTAAAATGGAATTAAAACTCTTAATAAGCATTTTTCCATATGCGGATATCTGATAATGATATCACAATTAGAAACAATATAATGGTAAGGCTTATTTAAATTTTTGATATTTTTGATTAACTATGCATCTCACTACTACGTATTTTGATTATGTTATAAATTTTTGAATTAGTTTGCCTATTAACACTTAACAAATTTAAAGTAGTATTTCAATCGGTTACTTTATATTATTTAAATATCGATCCAGACTTTAATGTGTCGACGAGGTATGCAGACACACCGCTGTATTAATACTATAACGTATCGTATACTGTATTTAAAGAAGAGCGTAGATCAGGGATGACACCTCGCCTGTCGTCGTGCACACCTGTATATGACCCACAGTTATACAGAATATTATGAACATATAAGGAGCATCTCTGAGAGAAACTCATACAATTTAACTATGTCTTAAACATAGTCAAGTTAATGAATGACGTCCACATTACAATCATTTCGCTATAAGCGTTCATCATTACCGCTCGTACACAGATAGACAGAACTCATGTAAGGAAAATACAAGGGCCTCATCATCGACTGCAGTGCGTATATAATCATGAATATTTAAAACCGAATTATACTACGCATAGGTCCTTTGAAACTTTACTAAGCTTGTTAGCTTAATGTATTGATAATCTCTAGGTGTGTTAGAATAAAAGAGTTATTACTGAAAGACTTATGAAGATTTAATCAATATCTCTCTTTAATGATATCGGAGAAAATTCATTAGCGTTCATAAACATTGATTTAGGTAGTATTTTTTAAAATTACTATAGAATGACTAATGTGGATATAATTGCTTATTCCATTTATAAATATTCAATATAAATTACATAATAATCATAATAGGAATCAATAATATATACATATATAATCAATTCAATAACTCACATAATATATAATTAATAATGACTAGATCTAATTTCCATTTACTCATCACATAAATAAAAAATAGTAATAAAAAAGTCATACATTAGGAATTTAATTCATCCATTAATATAAAGTTTTACTGCAAACTAAATAATCAATAAATAAAATAAATAAAAAACATAACACAGAATAAAATAATAATTAATAAATTAAATGTATAACAAAATTAATAAATCATAATAAATATAATAATAAATAAATTCTAATAAATCAATAATCAATATATTAAAATAATAATAATAATATAATCAATTAATAATAATAAATAATATTTTTTGTGTAGTAAATAATAAATTCTTATAAATAATCATATTAAATTTGGCTATGTATACGTAATGATTGAGATTTAAGCTTACTAATGTCTTAACTAGCTGAACTAGAATGGATGAATATCATTTGAAATTTCTGGTCCAATTTAATAACCCGACTGATAAGCAGACAACTGTTTATAGTTAGTGAAAGTCATGTATTCATGTATATAGTATAAGGTAAGTATATACAAGTATGTTAGTGTAAATGTTGTGCGCTATCCACGTTAATATGTTCTATAAGTTTCAGTGTAATGTTTACATAATATTTAGATTTAATAATATGTATAAATAATATATTTCAAATATTGTTATAAGAAAGGGGTGAGTGTTGTGTGTGAATAGTATATTAAATTGGATACGTTTTCAATGGATTAATTTTTTGTAGCATTGTCGTATAAATATTTTAAAACAAATTTGCATATAATTAATTACATTTGATACGTGATCCCAATCATTCTAGGTTAGAGTTTAAGTACGGGAGTCACAATGGTAGCCCCATACGAGGTAAGAGTCGTGAGTGTTTTAGCTGGAGATGTTTTGTTGCATTAAATATAATGAGTTAGGGCTATCAGCGGTTTTGGCAAAAACAATAGGATTCAAATAGGCAAAGTCATTGTTTAGCCCTTAATTGATTTAACACAAGTAATATATATATATATTCAGTACGTAATATAATGTTAGGTATGTTAATATGTTCTATTCTTGGTATCTCTAAGTTTTAGTGATATGAAATTAATGTTAAGTTTTGTTTCTTAGAATTTATAAACATTAGTATTAATGTTAGCAATTATTCGTTGGTGCTAGTAAATATGGTTAGGTCATTAGGTTTCTATGTTATATGTTTGGTTTAAAATCTGTTGATAATTAACCTTAAATACTTGCTATGTATAATCTTTTTATTCGTAGTTTATTCATACTAGTTAGGTTATATGAAAACGATAGATATTTATTATTATATAAAGTCTTTGCTGGAACAGGTTTAACCCTTATTAGAGGATGTTCAACCCCACTAATAAAAATCAAAGCTGGGGTTATAAACACATAAACTAATAATTATCGCCATTGATATTGTTAAATAAAATAAATTTATTAGAGGATTTGTTATCTATGATAAGGCCATGTTTGATCGTAATGTAGTTGCCTATTCGCAATTTTGTTCATTTGCATTACATAAAAAAGCACTTCGAGTATTAGAATCAGTTTTATACAATAAATTTTCTGTCTGTTTTTGTATTGTGTTGATATGTATTGTAACGAAAATCTCTTAGGTAAGTGTTAAGATCCTTGTTTATGTTATTAGGTTTCCTTAGTTTAGGTTAGGTATGATGTCATGAGAGAAATACACTTACATAGATACACACCCCTTCATATTTAAGCATTTATTCATACTTTAAGTATATTAATGGTGCTAATGTTAATAATGGTTATGATAATAAATTATATTTTAAATTTTATTATTCTTGTTAAATATTATACCTAATACTATTTAACGTTATATATATATAAATATTATCAAACTATATAAAAAATAGAAATTTACAAGGATTCTAACATAAAGACATAAATTGTTTAATAAATTGTGATGTTATTGTTTGTTACATTTGACCCATGTTTAGACCAGAGATTTATTTTGTTTTGGCAGAACTATAATATGCTGATCCTTTCTATTATACCGAACTCTATGATTGCTAATTTTTAAAGTAATTACATATAACTAAAATCGAATGTTATGTGGATTGTAGTAGGTCGATATCATAACTATCATAGCTTATGATTGGATCCAAGCGGATAGGTAATACCATATCCTGCCTTATAGGTATTCGTAATATTATAAGGGATGGACTTGCGAATGTTTGGGCTGGGGCTGGCTACCACCACACTACTAGCACCAGAAAGACTACCGTAAAATGTGACACAAGTAAGGAATATTTACGGAGAATATTGACACGTCACGGGGTATATTTTGTTATACTAAAATATGAGACGAGTAACTACAGCCGAGCAGAAGTATTTATGCAAAATAAGTTGCTTAGATTTATTGTATACTGGATATAATAGATATATTTCATATATATATATAATGTATATAATTTTTGAAAATTCTTTATATAAACATAAATATTCATCGTTATTTGTTAGTTTAATATAATTGCAATCGTCTAGTATTCCTACGAAGTGAGATAATATATACATGAGTGAGACTTACGCGCGATTGTTACCATACACAATAAAATTATAATATAATAGTTATATTTGAAATTATTTTAAAGAAAGATAAAAAAATCATTATCTAGCTCTATATCTTCATAATCATACTGATTATTAAGGAGATTAATTACAAACATCAGAGTATGTGCAAAAGATTAAGAACACTAACAGATACGAGGGCACAGAACTATTGGGAACGCTAGACAGACAAGAAGAAATCTATAATTATTTATAATTCTGCAATGTAAAATAATTTTCTGATAATGTAATTTATATTCCACGAATTTATCTCGAGATGCATATTTTTTAATCAGAGTATAAGAAGTCATATCCCAAAAATTCTGAAGTCGATATGAAAAAATTGCCAAATCAACATCGGTTTTTTGCACAAAATCTCTTAAGAATCTCCCTGAATAGTAATGACTTATCAGTCTACCATGCAATAAACCCATCTCCTAGAAAAATTCACATAACGTTTACCTGAGATTACTACCAATATACACGCACTAATATATCTACACATTTATTGTAAGTGTTTAATACATATATAGTCATATATATCTAACGGTACTGAACATATTACCGGTATAATTTTATGTCCTATTTTTAAGATGAGGATAGACCTGAATTAATGGATGAATAACCAGCCTCAGCCATATAAAAACTAATTATATTAGTATAGTATTATATATATATACTAAATTAGGATATTTTAGAATAATCAGATTAAAGAAAATAGGAGTTTTTATGCTGTGTTATACGAATACATATGCTCGAATGTAATCAAAAGAAATAGAGTCATGCGCCGCAAAAAGCGAGGAAGCAACAGTTGAAAATAGGGAATTGGAGTCAATGGTGTCTACAGCTACTGCTTTACTTGCTTTAATATGCTTTTAACTGTATTGAAAATTATGTGTGGATGTCTATAGTTTTTTTTTTTTTTTGGTAAAAGACTACCCTGATATATATTTATAGATATAGAGATATATGATAATAGTGATTATTAATTAAGAAACACCATAATATTATTATTTTTTTTATGTTAAGGAGTATACTATGAAATACCAAGTATAAATATATAAAATATATATATATTAAAATAATATTTTAAACCATTTTTAATTATATATAGAAATTATATATAGTTATGTAATAAAATTTTTTATAAGGTTTTATAAATATATATGTCATAGCCGAGTATAGTATAAACTATATATATACTAGTATAATGAGATAATATGTTCTTATAAATTAAAATTAACACAAAAAATTAATAAATAGATATATATAGAAACTACTACACAAAAATAAGACATGGAATATTTGATTAATATAATAACAATACACAAACCGCGCTATCGAGATTAAATAATAATATTTATACAGAATCAAATGTATTTTTTTATATTCAACCTAATAATATATAATAATACTATATATATAATATTTAATAATATATATCTATATTAATATCATATATATATAATTATAAATAAATATTAATATAATAATATATTATTATAATATATTAAATATTAATATATATTATATATAATATTATATATATTTATATAATATATAATATATATTATTTATATATATTATAATATAATAATATATATATATATATATTATATATATAATATATATACGATAAACAAAAATGTAAAATAACAAAGATATTATCTTTGTTTAACATAAATAAATATAAATATATATATCTGTTACTATCTTATTATATATATATTATATATATATATAATATATAATATATAATATTAATATATATATATACTATATACTATTAATATATATTATATTTAATATATATATATATAAATATATATATATAATATATAATAATATTATAATATATATATATATATAATAATACTTAATTTTATATATAATATAATATATAATATATAAATATAATATATATGAATGAAACTACTGGATAAGAAATTACGCTATCAAGTTAACTAACATAAATATTATAAATACTATAAATACTTAACTCCTAGAGTTAAATTCTAGTTGAGAATAACAACACACTCACTTAGTACTTTATGTGCGAGGCTGGCATATAATTATGTATTACACACATTTGTAAGGAGATAGCAATACCGACACAAGTTCAATTTCGTTACACTATTATGTAATCATCGATTTATCAACTTCGATCAATAAAAATGAAAACCTTTAATTTACCAACAATACGTGAAGTAAAGAGAATGTCAAACAACAGAGAACTTAACACTAAAGTTCACCACTAACCTAAATTAATCCTAACGGGGAATAACTTTGTGTTAAATAAAACCTCTTCTTATTCACCAAAAGAGTTTGATATAACCTTTCGGTTCAGTTAGCATTCGAATCCTATAGACAATAATGAAAATAAAGTTATCTTTCCACTGCACTTCTAGGTCACAATAAGATCCGAGTGTTGCGAGTGTAGCAATAAGCTAACATACTTCACTTTAATGAATTCTGCCATTACTGCATCACTCACGAGATTGACAAGTTCGATGTTCAGAAAAGAATCTTGAGAGTAAGTACTCTGGGTTTGAGAAATGTTTTGTGAAAAATAAAAACTTTAAACATAAATGAAATAAATTGTTTGTTCATGCAAAATAGAATACAATAATGTATGTTACTTGCAGCACTGTATGAACACGAGTTACTTTGTAGAAATAGAACAGCCTGCACATGTTAGTAGTCCAAAACAGTCAATGTGCCAGTAAGATTAGCCCAATCGTGGTATATGTCTAACATTAACATAGTGACGTTAGGTTTAGATTGTACTAAATAAGTTAATGAAATTTTAGTTGCGCCAGGTTCAGACAATGTGGAGAGGAAGAGAGAGAGTAGAGAGAGAGAGAGAGAGAGAGAGAGAGAGAGAGAGAGAGAGATGAGAGATGAGAGATGAGAAGAGAGAGAGAGAGAGAGAGAGAGAGAGAGAGGTATGAGAGAGAGAGATGAGAGAGAGAGATGAGAGGGAGAGAGAGTAAGAGAGATGAGAGAGAGATGAGAGAGAGATTGAGAGAAGATGAATGTTTTTAGAGACCCTTCACGCGTCCTTGCCTAGAGCGGAGGCAAAAGCGTTGAGATATAAATTGAGGACGAAGAAATAGAGAAAAGTAGAGTGCTCCTTTAGCCCACCAAAGCAAGGAAAGATAAAGTTCTCCCAAAGATGTACTATTGCCTACAAGAATTGTGAATACATACAAGCATATTTGTAGAACATAACTATAAGAGCGAAATATCATATATAGTAGTATATAGATAGATAGATGTAGGAGGGAATATAGTAATATGATGAAGAAGTAGAGAGAGTAATTAAAGAGAGAGAGTAGAGAAGATATGACTCGTATAATTAAAATTGCTCTGTATGTGATTATATAAATAGAAATGCTTAAGACCAGGGTTAATGGTTCCTGGTATAAACATTAATTGCTAATAATAATAATAAAGAGTTAAGAGATTACCAAAGTTATGTAAATTTTTAAAATATAAACTATTTAACATCCACCCTTCTCTTGTTTTTCTCATTTCATCTTTCTACGATTTACATATTATTTATTATAATGTATTTATACAGTTATGTTCCTTTGTATAATATTTTGAAGACTTTTAGCCACAAATATATTGTGTTTTCAGGATGATGACAGTCCTAACTGACTTCAATTCTATTTGTGACCTATGGGGGTGGAATTTGTAGTGTGAAGTGTGTTTAAGTGGTTGATGTGAAATTTATGGAGAAGGTGAATTTCTTTATAGCTTATCATATGTCTATTGAGATACATTCAGACTAAGAGACGGTGATTACTCATAATAATATATTAGAGATTAATATAAGTGGAAGAAATATGGTTGTCAAAATATAAAATTGGTTAATAACGTTAATGCAATCTTCACGTTGCCGAAAATCAGCTTGCATTTGCTTTTAATTATTTCTTTAAACTACACATGTATGTATATTTAATACAAAAGTATTAGGTTATTATTTTTGTAACTAATTATAATTAATTACTCTTATCGCAATTTAAATTTACAATGTAGTTATCAACTGCTTATTATTGATAGAATGGAGTTGAGTGACAATTGTGGGTTTGAATTAAGATAGTTCTGATAATATATTTTATCATATTTGTATATCTATTTGGTTTATAAATATAATTAATACATATAGGAATTGTTCGAGTAAAGACTTAAAAAAGTTTCTTTACAAATTATTTGATGTATTTAAAATCAACCGAGACATTTTTGGTTTTACAACATAATTAGATTATATACTCGCTATAGTTGTATTATTATGGGCATATATACTACATAATATTATATTTTAATCTTATCTGTATTACATTTAGTTGATTGGTCCATTGTTTTATAGTGGCCCCATGTTGGAAAGAGTTTGTTGTCAATATTTGAAGAATTGTGTATGTACAGAGAAAACATTGTACTAATTCAATATTAATCTAGTAAATACAGCATAATAATCTAGTAAGTATTTCATGATTTCTGATATCTAAAGAAAAGAGGGTACGCGATTGAGAGTCTGGAGAAGAGAGAACCATGCTTGCTGCGCGCGTCGTATTTGACACACTATGTATCTGAATTTTATATTGACTACTGCAATATATGAGGTCTATATAGTACATATTTTTTTAATATACAAAATTTATATAAATTATTTTTAGTAAAACATAAAATGTTTTTTAAATATAATGTTTATTTAAATATATTTTTTATCAACATAACTTTAAATATCCAGATATACATGGTCTACTTATAATATAATAAATTAAACTAATAGTTAATAATAATAAAATAATATACTTAATACAAATTCAATAAAATATAAATATTAATATATTAATATATCTATATAGTATTATAAAATAATATAACAAATAAAGTAAGAAAATATATATTAGATTTATATAACACACAGCTTATTTAGCCTTAATAGAAAATAAATTAATTAATAAGGTCATGATTAACAGTGGGCATACTATATAATTATTGTTATATTCAGATTGTATTTTAACATTTTCATTTTTAAGGTCAAAAACTTCACTTATAGGGCTGTGATAGACCATCTCGTGTGGGTATCTATACTATATTAGAACTCTCATCAGGAACTTATACTTTTCACAATTCAGATAGTTTCATATGAAATTTGATCTACATATATATATTATAGATCAAAATCACAAGTTTTCTAGGGATTGCACTCCTTGGTGGTAGATATGCGGATCTTACTCCTAGCTAAGTACAAGAAACTTGTATATCTAACCAAAGTATATGAAACTTCTAGCATCATATAGGGTGTGAGACTATTAATCAAATGTAAAAGAGAAAACAACCAAGATAATTGGGTTTGTACATTAGAAAGTACTCAAGACACGATATTGTCCTCCAAGATTACTTCATGACCCGTCCAAACCCGCATGGACAACTCACATACTCAACAGAATAAAAACCGAACAATACGGAGGCAGTAGATACCAAATACGACGCGAAGAATAGTTCTTTATTCGGGCTTCATCCTTCCTCCGAATCTTTTTTTAATGACACTATAATTTTTTTTAAATTTTTTACTCTTTTGTATATGGAATGACTCCCTTACTGAGGAATGGACATTCGGTGTTTATATTAATTCTCTTTAGTCTTTATATTATGCATAGATACTCAATAATTGTGTTAACTCGTGCCCGAGGCAGATGGCATTACGTTCTAGCATAGTGAAGCAAAAGGGCCAAGATGTATCACATCTCAGAGTTGTCCACCAATCACTTGTCGTAGTAATCTTTTCTCTTCTCTCACACTGTACCTCTTATCACAATATGTTCATTGTCTTGCTACTCTATTTTCGAGATTAGGGAATCACAGCAGTAAGAGTGTGTGGTGCGAGAGAGTAGAAGAACTAAATTCGATGAGGTTATATGAGAGGACACTGCGTCACAACTCAATCTGTATCTACGCGGTGATAAGCCCTGTATTCGGCAAAGAGAATATCTCCTTCTTATTATAAGGTACTAACTATATTGCCTATATATAAATATATCACAGCTAGCGTGCTTCTCATATATTTTATATTTATTTTGTTACATATTTCTTGCAGTTGGGCACGGGTCTATCCTGCTACCAGAATTAGACACACTACATCTAGTGTCTTGCACGCGATATACTCACTAAAGATCATTATTAGGCTATTCTCAGTAACAGATGAGAGCACACTGATAGGACAGGACTTACTATATAGGTGGCCATATGCATGAGAAACTTAAGTGTACAGGGTCACCATGTTCTTCGCAGCACACACAGACTTCATATCGTGGAAGTACTATGAACAAAAGATCTGAAGAGTATGCGCCTGTAAAACGCTCAAACCTCATAGATAAGGCTTTGACAAACCGCGTTAGGAATTATGCCTATAGCCTTACTACGGGTTGTTTAAACAGTGACTTAAATGACTTCCGAACAATTGATCTGTAGTCAATGAATACACTCGATTAGATGTGACGAGACAGATTCACATTATCGATGGTCTTTACTATCCATCATCATATTATTAAAAGAATGGATACTATATATATATAATCGCATTAAGGTGAGAGAATTTACCCATAAATAAAATAAATAAATAAATATAATAAAAATATGAATTATGTTTGAGCCTGAACATTTTTATAACTTATTCATATTATATTGGTTGATATAATAAATATTTTAATATATTGAATTTAGGAATCCTTTAAATTCTAGTGATTATGATCAATAAGATCTATTAAAAAAAAGATATTTTTTGTGAAAAGATTTATGGTAAATATTCGTTTTTTTTTTTTCACTCATGTAATAACATACAAGAGAAAATCTAAAATTATTAAATTCTTATTATAAATTATAAAGTTTTTAAAAATTTAAATATATAATAATTTTATAATATATCTTAGTTATGAATATTTAAATATTATTATTTAATATCAGGAAATAGGTTTCATCTATATTCATTTATATTAATTTAATAAATCAATTATAATGTATACTATATAAAATAACTAGGTTTTAAATAATTATTATAATTATTATTAAATAATTATAATTATTATTAGTTATTTTTAATTAAATTATTAAATAGGATAATCATTATATATTTATATAGAATGTATTATTAAATATAGTTAATATTAATAATTATATATATAATATTTAGTGTATTTATTAGTGTTAATATTATAATGAATTATTATATATTGTTATTATTTAATTATTATTATATTAATTAATATTATATTATTATATAATATTATATTATTATTATTATAGATTATTAATTATTATTTTATTCTTAAAATAATTACACTTATATATTATTATTCATATTATTATATTTTTTATGTAATTATTATTTATTTATATGTATTAATATTATATATAGTATAATTTATTTAAATATATTATTTTTTTTTACATTTTTTTATATAAATCTTTTAGTTAATTATTTTAGATATTTTTTTTATTTCATATATATTAATATTATTGTATTAATTATTTAATTAATTATTTTTGAGACCTGTTGTGCTTATATAGGATGGTTATAATAATTTATAGTTATTTTATTTTAGAGAATATATATTGCTGAGATTATAGGATAAAATAACATTTTTATAATATTAATATATTTTAGTATAGTAAATTATCATGGCAATACACGAACATTAGGATGTTGGAAAATAATAAAATATTGCTAACATAATTCTAAAGTATAAAAATAAAAAGGAATATGCTGGCCAGTAATATCGTGTGTCATGTATACTTGTGACTTCATAACTTTTCAAACTCATTTTTCGAACTTTTTATTTACGATTGATTTTCGTAAATTATACGATAATTTTTTAAAATATTTTTCAAAATTCTAAATTAATAATATAATATTAACACTTTAATACACGACTATTATCTATTCTTTCAATATGACCTAGAGGGCTTTTATTTATTGTGTAGTATATAATTATTATTATTAATATTATTGATATTAGTATTATATTATTTATTGTGATTGATGATTGTGGTAGTGGTATTCAATTATATATTTATTATTGATTTTTTACTAGTGGATTATATTTTGTTGATTAGTTAGCATTTAGGGTGATGTATGTGATTTATCTCAATTATATAAGCTATGTAGCAGCTTTTAGTAGTATTGTATAATATATTATAATTATTAGATTAGTAATTTTGAGTATAAAAGTAATGCCGAGGAAAAGTATAATATATAGGAGATTAACTTATGAAGCATTAGGTTATGTAATTGATTATATATGTTTTATATGATAATCGTATACGATATTTGAAGATATGATGAGCGACGCGGGTAAAAGATAAGAGGTGAATTATTATAAAATAGAATATTGATATGATTATATATTATGTTTGTTATTTTGTAGCTGACGATCTCAATCTAGAATCTCTTAACAAGCTTAATAGTAGGATAACAGGCGCAGATAGGACCTATGGGAACACTATATTCTTATCTATGAGAGTTATTATGGTAATACAGGGGTGAAGAGAGAGTAGAGTAGGCGATGGAAGAGGGTGGGAATAATAAGTTTAATATATAGTGGAAAAAGAGGTGTGGGATAAAGGTTAAGGTTGTGTCATGCAGGTGAGTGATACGAGGTATAATGTTGGGTAAAAGTGAAATGTTGGGGGTGAATATGTATGGTGTTTATTTATTATATGCGCTTTTTAATGCATCAGATGATAATGATGCGATGAGAGGAGGAGAGAGAATAAGTAATTCTGAGTAAGATTATGAATATGATGATGTTTGAGGTATATAAGATATCTAGGGTAAATGAATACAAATGGTTTCCTATTGTAGAAGATTGAATGCTGAGTGGGTAAAAGGAGGAGTGGAGGAGAGGGGAGATAATAAAACGGACAATTTGGGGTTATGTGGAGAGGAAATCTGAATTGGTACCGGGTATATAGTTGTCAGAAGAAATAGTTTTGTTTAGAGAAAAGTATAGATGAAATTGCACTAGAGCGAATACTTTGATGTATTAAAACTAAATATGAGACCGAACTATTAACATGATACTTAAACTATAATATAGTGTAAGCGACTATGTGGTATGGGTTTTTTTTCCGTACATTGGAAATATTTGTGTGTGAATGGAAAGAAAGAGAAGAGAGCACGATCAATTGGAGAAAATAGCAGAGATGAAATATTAGTATTCCTAGAGGGGACGGGGAGGGGAATATATCTGGATCACTATTATTGTAGTTGTCTAAGGACTATATTAGTAGGTAGTTGAGGGCAGAGGTGATGAGTGTAAGGAAAAGGGAATGAAAAGGAGGAATAGTAGAATAGATGAATATATAAGGTTGAAAAATTGGATGAGGGAAAGTGTGTAAGAGGGAGTTTAGGAGAGGTAAATGTAGAGGATTAGGTGGCAGAGACGATGAGAGGACCTGGAATTCGGTGTAGAGGTTGGAATAGGGTAGAGTAGAGATGAGATTATAAAGAGCAGTATGTAAGAGGCTAGAAAGGGTATGTATGGACGTAAAAGGGTGGGGTCAAAGCAGGTAAGGTAGATCTATAGAAGTGAATGGTGGTAAGTGAGGTAGATGAAGGAGTGTGATGAAATAAGTGAAATAAAGTGATACTGCTCATGTGAAATGGTTGGGAAGTAGGAGAGAGGAAAGCTGGGAGAGAATATATGAAGGGTGAAATAGATGATATGGTATAGGTAAAATGATGGCGGATGGATAGAGGGCGAAGAAAGAGCTAAAAGATGAATATGGTGTAGTAAGAAAAGTTGAATCACGGATATATATAATATGAAATATATCCGTGCTTAGAGAGGATAAATGTTATCATGTAGAATAAGAAGTAAATAAAAAAAAGTGAAGAAAGAAGTAAGGGAGTTGAGGGTAGAAGGATTATATGGAGGAGATGGTGAGTGAGTAGGTAGGATGAGTGATTAAGGTGAATGAAGGTAAAGATAGGTGGGGTGAGTATAAGTATTTTATATGGAATTATTGAATGAAGTGGGATACTATGAGGAGGAGGAGAGGAGGAGATTTGTACCAAGAGGTAGGATGAGGGATGTAGAATTAGGGAGGAGGGAGGGTGAGGAGTGATAGAAATAACAATGGAACTAGGATAATAAATATATAGGACTATATACTTAGAATAAAAGGAAAAAAAGGCGATATGTCATGACAGGTCTGAGATTGAGAATGTGAAGAATGTGAAATGTTGCAGATAGTGGAAGGTAATAGGGGTGGGAAAATGACCATGTTATAGGTGTATATCATATCAGGTTAAGGAGGAGTGTATAGTGAGGGTACCTATATATACTATATTATATATGAAGAAATTGTGATTTTGAGGCATTGGAAAGTAATGGTTTAGTTTGGATTCTCCCTGTATAAGGGAAAGGGAATAGGATGGTAATTATATGGAAAATTATATGAGAGGTTATAAGTAGTATATTAATTAAGTATGTGAGGACGGAGAAAGTATGTATATATGGAGATATACTGATATGGAGAGTAAGTACTCTCGTTTCGTCTAAGGTAATCTCTTCAGAAAGATAAGGATTTAAACGGAAGTAAACGTTTCCCGGAAGTAAATCATGTAAAGTGGTATGAACACCTGAAAAAAATATACAAACAGAAAAATCCTTCAAGGAAGGAAGGGGAAAAGTTATAAGAGCACGGACACAGGGTGAGAAAGGTGTAGAGTGTTTCAGTTATATGTTTAGATTTTATGAGAAATGCGTAATTGGAATGACGAGACGGTGTCACAGAGGTGGGGGCGCAATTGGTGGAGGGTGTTGGAGGAAGTAAATGTGAGTAGAGGGGTGAAAGATCTAAGTAGAGAGGGTATTTTAGAGGCCTTTTTTATAGAAGATAGGTAGAAAAATAGATGTGTGTGAAGAGAGTTAGGAGGGAGAGTGAAGATGTTGGGGTTGTTGATAGCGTATCTCGAGAGAGGTCATGGAGTCGTGTAAATGTCACCAAATGAGTACGAGTGTGCTCACTGTCAATTTGTTTATTGGAGAAGATGTATTGCAGAGAGGGAGATATGTGTGAGTGAGGTTGAGGGCGAAGGGAGGTTGTGAATTCGATGCGAATCGGGTCAAGATGATAAGCAAGGAAGTTGAACATGCTAACATTTCCTACTGTTTGCCAGACGATCACTCGCACAGATTTTTGGACATGAGAAGAGTTGAGGAGCATAGAGATCAGGCGAAAGAGCGGCTTTAACGCGCTAATAAGAGATCTCGAGATGATAGTGAGCAGGTATCATGTGATAGAGCGCAAAGGGCTATAAAATGAGAGTACACAGATAAGCGATGATGAAATAAAGGGTGAGTAGATGCTCTCGAACGAAGGTTACGACGAGAGAGGTGACGGAGAGAGCGGTGAAGAAAGGTTATAAAAGTATAAGAGACAGGAATATGTTGATATGTAATCTGGAAAGCAACGTGATAGAGACTTCCTTATCTTAGATACATATAGAGCGAGTGATGGAACGATTACCCAGAGGGGTATTGTGGTAGGGTATGAAGGGAGGGAGAGTAGATAGCAGAAGAGTAGGGGAAGAGTATTTGATGAGTCTCTGCAGCTGCGCTCGAGACAAATATGGAAAGGGGGGGATTTATCAAACAAAATAAGATAATAAGTAAAAGTAAATAAGTGCAAAAAAGAGTGTTCGTAGTAACAACCGAATGATTGTTATGGTTGTGGAAACGTGGGGGTTGAATCCAGGAATCACAGGAGAGAGTTTTTGAAGTGGTGTTGTGAGAAGATAGTTAAGAGTTGAGGAGCAGAGAGCGCCTTGTGTGGGTTTAGAGCAAATATGAGAAAGGAGTATAGCGATTCACAATATACGTGCTGAGATTAGGCTATTATAAGAAGAGAGGAGAACCTGAAAGAGATAATAGGTGTGGAGCAGGCGAGAAAGTATAGGGGAAGTATGATGTGTTAGTGAGCATTTTAGGAATAGAGCAATGTATAGTGAAACATGTTGTTATTGAGGAGATTATAGAGTAGAAGGAGAGTGGAATCTTAGGGATATCGTTTTGTGAGAGCGTTGAAAACAACTGATGGTGCTCCAATAGGCGGCCAGAAGTGAACTCGAGAGAGAGAGGAAAGAATCATGACAGCAGACGGTGTAGATTGGAATTGGATATAAAGGTAGTTAAGCTAGAGGAGTGGAGGGATGAGGGAAGGATAGAGGGCTATGAGGTTTGCAGAGAGTAAATATGAGTGGGAGTGGAGGAGGTTGAGGGTAGGTGGCGAGATGAAGGAGGTGTGAATGAGAGGATAGAGCTGAACTAACGTTACCATAAACTACGCCTACTATATTATACTAGCGCTCATGGAGGAAAAAGGTGAGTAGATATATATAAATAATAAATATAAATAAATAATAAATATAATTATATTATTATGATACATTATATATACAATTGATAATAATTGAATATATTAAACTGATACATCTGTTATAAGTATCTTAAAAATTTAATTAAAAAATATTTATTAGTGTATATGTACACGTTAATGACAGACTAGAAAAATAGTATGTTATTCTGGATTATAACATTTTAAATCAGTGTACACATTCCAAGAATGATAAATTGTTTAATATGAAGTATTTATTTTATTAAAGTATATTCCCTTTAATGGGATAGCATTACAGAAAGGATGCTGGCTGGGCGAGTCATATATATTATCAGTGATAATAATATTAGTACTTATTATTAATTCAAATATATATATTTTAAATTTTTTTATATGTAAGTAGTTATATTTATATATGCTTATTATCGAAGTATCGTAATCACCTTACTATAATGAAGGTATACATGTATGAACCGCCCTAGAGTATTTACAATAAAAGGGAATAGCTGAGTAATATATCATATCATTCTGACATACGGGTAAAGAGCTCTTATTATTAATACTTCTTTCGGATTTTTACTTGATTACTGTTTTATGATATGAAAATTAACCATTAAACATATGTTATAATAGCTTCTGATATGTTGTGATAGTATTTCATTTAATTATATAAGCACAATAGAGTATTATAATATATATACCAATATATATATATAATATATTACTAATAGAGGATCATAATATATGTCACGTAATATGGTAATTTATGGTTGCTTACTATCATTATATATAATTTCTCCATTAAATAAACTCTGAATAACATAATAAAATAAAAACAATAAATACACATAAGCCAAAATAGATAATATAATACTATTATAAAGGAACTATGAATGAATTTTAATATAATGTTCATTGAGAAATCGAAAAAATAATATATTTCTTTTATAGAAATAACGTAATAATGTAATAGAGAGTTCGGCTAAAAAAAAACTACTGATAAAAAACAACGATATAATGTGAACAGTTTAAAAATATATTAGCAAATTTATCATTAAACAATAAAAGAACAAAATAGAAACAGAACAACAGAAAATACAAGACGATAAAAAAAACTGAAATTTAAATAAAAATATAAACTGAAAAAAGAGAAAGGAAAATAAAAGAGAAGTATGATAATAAAAAAAGGGGGAATGACCAGAAAGAAAAAAAACAAAAAAAAAGAAGTAAAGTTAATTTGTGGAATCGATTATCTCCTGAGGAGAACTCACAAGAAGTTTCTTTTAAGAACAAATGGTGATGACTAGAGGAAAAGAGATAGTATTTGAAGTCAGCACGTACTGATGATCACATTGAGTTCGACAGTCCAGATAGATGTATTGAATAGAGAATCAATCGTATAGAGATGAGAGATACGACATAATAGCAGAAAAGACGACACCACACAATCCAAACATGTATATGAAGGTATAGCTGTGTGAAGTTAGGTCAGAACCCTGCGGGATGAGTGATGATATATCTAATAAACTACTCATACAATTAAATTAGTCAACCTGCCTCACTATAAGAGAACAAACAACTGGTAAAGTCGTGTGATGTACCTAATATATATTATCCAAAAAACACTAATACCTTCTAAGAAAAAAGACATTAATTATTATTATCATTAATTATAAAGTTGAAGATAAAACAAAGTAACATTAAGAAAATAGATAGTATTAATCTATAAGTTAAATAGAGTTTTAATTTCAAAAGCAAGACTATTTAAGTTAGTTTATGGAAAAAATGTTATCGAGCTATAGTAAAGGAATAGAACAGGATATATAGTATATATTGAATTTTTGAGAGGAAATGTGAGAAAAATACGAAAAAATCGACTAAAGAAGGCTCAAGTATTATTGCATTGTGATAGGAAAATGGTTCCTTATAAGAGATATCTGTAACTAACAGTCATTAATAGTGAGTTATCAGGGAAAATATAGGAGTTTTCGAATTGAATATAGTAGTATATGAATGACCTGAAATGTGTCAATAGAACTCGTCTATCGATAATGGGGGCTCAGCAATTTGTGTAATTCGTCCATGATCGAATGAGCAGTTAGGAAGAAAAGATTAAAGCTTCACTTAAAGTAGTACAGAGTTAAATCTATAAGGTTAAGAGTTTAATGTGGAATGTATAATAGAAGACATAAGAGAGGACAATCCTTGACCAATTTATGATAGAGTATATATAATATGATAGAAATTAAAAAAATAGAACATCGGTTTTTTTTATATATGGCTTAAATATGAAACCAACAACTGGATTTGTGTAACAGGTATGTATAAGATAAGGAGTACTTCAGATGTTCGAGGAAGAATCAGTAAATAAGAAAACTTATTGTAGATTTACAATACATATTGTGAGACAAAGCATCGGCTCTTAACACTACAACATTTTCTCACTATCGTCTATGATGGACCAGAAAAGATCTACTAGGCCTGATGAGATTAAAGTATTGAAATGCAAGTACATAGGCATGAGTAGGCGAAAATATACAAGAGTAGAGATAGAGAGAGCTGTAAGAATCTGAAACTACGTCTATAAAAAAGTCTCAATGCTATCTGTATGTATGTAACGTCGATGGAGTCATAAGTAATTTGAGCTCTGAATATCATTAGCTACGTATTAAACTCATTATATAACTAATAAAGATTGATGACATAGTTCGTAGAGAGCTCTTTATAATCTAATAGGAAAGAACAATAGATGAATAGCCGAAGCTTGAAGCAGGATGGAAAGACAGAACATCGAGCATAGTGTGCTGGAAATAAGACACACTGATAGAATGACTAAAATTTTCTTGCAGTATATTCGCCCGTGTACAGAGGCAAAATGATTATCTAAAATATTCTAATAATTAGTATAATAACGGATAACCAAGAATAGATATTATTTACTTTACGTGAGAAGATCAGCGTAACTAGAGAGACTGAGACGCAGGTTACACAGAAAAAGGGAAATTAAGCTGATAATGAGCGCTATACGCCATCTTGTGGCTATACCGCAAGAAGTATATCTGTCTAATAGGTTTTTGTAGGAATGATGATTATGTGAGAAGGTTTAACGCACTAAGGAAGGGTGATGAAGCGATGAGACGCGACAGAAGTATAACACATTCTCTCATAAGGATATGCAGGTATGAGTCTTAGAGGAAGTGGTATGAGCATTATCATTTATAGGATGGATATTATTTGAGCAGAGAAGAAGCTCATAAATATGACATGTGATATGTTTCTCACTTGAATCACAAGAGTCAGTAACAGTGCACATGATACTTTCTTTTATAGTGAATTATTAAAAAGAGTCCCTGGTTTAAAACTTTTCATGATGAGAAGGCACCTTTAAGCTATTTAAATTTTTGATTACAATTTCATTACCCAAATAGAAAAAATATATGAAGCACAGTAGTGAAGAAGTTTTTGAAAAAGTGGAAGAAACAAAGTTTAAATAGAAAATTTATGCAAAATTCCATTATGAATGCGAGGAAGGAGTCAGAATGTTTATTGCACTTTCTAAGAAGTAAAAAGAGTATAGATTTTGCACAATTTAGAGATGAATTAATCTTATTTGCATGGGTTTCTAGAGTTAGATAATTCCTTCTGACAGCGTCTCTGCGCTTGAACAAGCATAGATAAACCAAAGGTTATTAGTTTAAATTATAAGGAAAGAAAATGGAATACAAATCTCCATGCAAGAGAAAAATCACCTCGGTTACGCATTTTGCACACTCCGAGGAAACACTCAAGACTAAGCGGTTAGGATTCTATTTAAAAATTTAAAAAAATTTTAAATAAAAAACATTTGCATTAAAAATTGGCTTAACAAAATCTTGGGAACAAGCATGTATGTTTTGATTACCAAGCATTTTTAAATTTGTTTCAAATATGAAACAAGTTTGCAACGTCAAACTTGCTATAAGCTTGCCAAGGATTTCCGCAAGTGTGATTTATATTATGTATCAAACATGCTAGTTTACACCTGTCAGACTTGCAGCAATTTTTTTTTTTGCAAACTTGCAACAAGGTTGCGCATGCTTACACAAGTTTAAAACAAACTTCCGAAAATTTAAAAAAGAAAGATAATTTTGGCGACATTTATTTTTTAATTAACAGGTTAATTAATTGATTTACGTCATTAATTAACTACATTTTAATTAATTGATGACTTTATTTAATTAATTGCTTTTCCGCCCACCTATGCGTGACGTTTGATTATTTATACCCGATCCTATTCTCTCGAGATCGTATTGAACTCGGGCCACTTGTATGCTAATTCGGTGTTTTACCACCGAGCTAAAACCCCAAGTAATAATACTTGCATTATAGCATTAGTTCTATTTGACATGTAAATATTTGTGTTTATTCTTACGAATTTATTATTATTTTATATAAAAATATTTTTAATTAAATATTTATAATATATATATATATATATATTATATATATATATATATAATATATATATATATATATATATATATATATATTATAGATATAGCATAAAAGAGGATATATATAATTTATTAAAAAGATATAATATAGAGCATGTTTATCATATGTTGGAGCATAGATATATATACTATATATATATATATATATAATATATATATATATATATTATATATATATAATATATATATATATATAATATAATATATATATATATATATATATATATATAAATATATATATATATATACTAATAATAATAATAATAATGATAATCATAAAAATAAAATAACGAATAATAATAATAATTGCAACAACTATAATGATTTTAGAGATAATAAATAAATAATAATTAATATAATCATAATATAATATATAATAATAATAATAATAATAATAATAATAATAAATTAATATAATAATAATAATAATGAATAATAATAATAATCATATTAATAATAATAATGTATGAATAATAATAATAAAATAATAAAAATAATAATAATAATAATAATAATAATAATAATAATAAAATAATAATAATAATAATAATAAACTATGAAATGAAAATAATAATATTTAAAAAATATTATTATAGTTTTTATTTAATTTATATTATTATTTAATATGGATTTTATTAGCCATAAAATATCGTTTATATATATATTATACTATATATACTATATATAATATATATAATTATAATATATTGCGGATATATATATATATATATATATATATATATATATACATGTGTGTATGTGTGTGTATATGTGTGTGTACGTATGTGTCAAGCATGCTGCAAGTTTGTTACAATTATTTTTTTAGCAAGTTTGCCCAAGCAAATTTAAATCAAAGTTATCAAAACTGAAGTAAATATAAAAAGCTTGCTATAATCTGAGAAAGTTAAAAATGTTACCAATTTGCCGCAGGCAATTTAAAAATTCAAAGCTAGATCAAACTTGATTCAAGTGTACATGCTATCTGGGTAGGCGAGGGGAACTTGGCGGTCGCCTGCCTCGCCTATAGAAGATCTGGACTCTGTATATATTATATATATATATAATTTAAAAAAATTATAATATTAAATTAAATTGTGAAAAGACTTATATAATGAGAAATATGTAAAATGATATAAATGTTAATATATATATACAGTTATCTATATATATAATATATATATATTTATATATATATATATATATTATAATAGTTATCCTTTCCATATAGTATAATATATATATATATATATATATGTCCCCGTAGCTCAGCGGGTAGAGCAACTCGCCCCAGCTAAGGCTATAGCCCAGGTTTGCATCACTGGTCTGGCGTGTGAGTGTGAGCTGTTCTCTTCATGGCTCCGTCTTGATCAGACATAAAAATTAAGCACCCCATTCCCACATCCATGATTAGGACTCTGCCCACGACCGGTGGTGTTAGCTTGTAAATATAATATTATAATATATATATATTATATTAAATATTATATATATATATATAGATATATATATATATATATAATATATATATATATATATATATATATATATATATATACAGTAATATATATAATATATATAATATATATATATATATATATATATCATATAATATATATATATATATATAAAATATATATATATATATATATATATATATATATATATATATATATCCCAGCAAAGGAGTATTGTTTCTTGTTACGGTGTTATTCTCTTGGTGAATAACGTGAAACATAGCATAGTGACATGAAGCAATATTTGGGGGATTTCGTGCATCTCTCCGTCCCCAACTCTAGTATGTGCATTTGTTTCATATAAATCCTTTAGTCATTTTCTTCCCCCCACATTTTTCGAATTATCTATATCTTTCAATCCACTTTCTCCATCGCAGTCTCTCTCTCTCTCTCTCTCTTCTCTCTCTCTCTCTCTCTCTCTCTCTCTCTCTCTCTCTCTCTCCTCTCTCTCTCTCTCTCTCCTTTGAATTCGCACTTATCAGTCACTTAGTATTTTTACGCACTTTACCCTCTTTCAAAGAGGTCCTCCCTTTTCCCCCGTCACAACTCCTTGGGCTATCCGGTGCCTCTTCCCGCATGGGTCTTCAGCTCACTTCACACTTCTTTCCCGTAGATGAAGGTACAGGCTAAAAACTGGTTCTTTCGCTTACCTTTGATCGACCGCCAATTGTGGGGACCTCGAACCCTGAGCTAAATCCGCCAGAGCTGTGTGCTGGCGAGAACTTACGTTTCTAATGGAGTTATATAGGTCTCGTGTGGTTCACGGAAGTAAAACCACAGAGCCCCTCGAGGCCTCTGAGGTCATTCATGGTGGCACCCAGCTTTAAAGTGATCTGGGAAGCCAGTGACCCGGGGTTGTTATGAGAAGGAATACCCTTCATCTGAAATATACGTCTTTACATCTCATCCTGTTATTTATTGTTACATTCATACTGTTTTGGCTTAAGTAGAATGGCTTGCCGGGGTGGAGAAGTCTGAGGCGAATTTTTATGAAACTGGCTGATAAACACATAAACCATAGAATACATCAACATCTGATAAAGTAAATTACCATCCACTGATTTCCAGCTGATCCAACTCTCTGCTCCCTCCACTTAGACCCAGCAGGTATTTCTTATTCCTTCTTTCACTCTAGTAGTAGTCTTTATACCCTCAGTGATTCCGCCGCCTGGGGCGCCCTTGAGACCCCAGGTTCCATAAAACGGCTGGGTAATCCCAGCAGCCCCGCTAAGGCTGTCTGGTTTGAGCACCCATAGTGCTACCTCTGAGAAGGCCAGCTGTCACACTGTCGAAGAGACACTGGCTAGTGATCTACCACCCCAAAGTTTTACTGAGCAAAGAACCATATTTTAGTAATGCACTGAGAAAGTTAGAGTGCTAAGAAACCAGCCATTAATGAGAAATGGGTCCTTTCTTTTCAATTTAGCCATCCAGAACTAAAACGATCTGGTCATCCTAATGTCTCTGAAAGACCCTTTAGTTTCCAATTTGATGGAAGGTAAACACTTCCATGTATTATTTAATCCTTAAATAGAAATCAAAGAGATGATACATGAAATTCCAGGTGATTTGTTAGTAAATGCTTAGACTTCGCGGAACTCGTCTGATACCCCAAATCCTCGTTTATTGCTTTATTAAAAAATTGGGTTTAAAGCTACAGTGTTTATACGTTTATTCCCCTATTCAGACGTTGCTTTAAATGCCAACGGTTTGGTCATCCCCGAAAATATTGTAGGGGACAGCATATAATATGCCCGGTCTGCGGAGAAGAATTTTACATTTCCCATGAAAATACACCACACTGCAAAAACTGTGGAGGACATCACATTGCCTGTTCCTTAAAATGCCCGTCTTACCTGTTTGAGGTTTTAGAGTTATGTACCATGGACAAAAAGCTTGGCAGGAGAGATTCCATATACTCACCTCAAAGACAAATATCTCACGAGACAATGGCAAACTTATGCCACAATTGCAACAACCACTTTGCCTCCGCATGTTAATCCACCGATATAACTCCATGTCATCAACAAGCCCTACTCCGAGTACTAGTCATCAACCAACTAATAATGAAACTAAGTTGCTCCATCCAATACAAAGCTTGGAGACCAATTCCTGCAAAGACACTCTGTCCCATAGCCTCCAGATGAGTTCTCCAAACTCACGTAAGAGGCCTGCATCTTTGTTCCCTAATCTGTCTCCCACCATTAATCAATTTCCTGAAAAAGATGTTCCTAAACAAAGAAAAGATTAATCACCAACCTAAGAATTATTCGTTAAAATACAAAACATCCGATTACTAGCATAACACTCTTACCCCAGATGTTAAAAACGCAACTCAGAAGAGACCCCCATCATAAGTCAATTCCGGAGACAACAGCAGCGACTTCAATAGATTGTACCCAAACAAACTATATTGAACACCCACCACAGCAGCTCTCTGATAGCTTACAGGATAGCTCTTCTCTTATCCTCCTATAATCTGAATTTGAACAGTACCTCATGATTCTAGTTTGAAGAATGAAAAGATCATAGTTTCCAAATGAGCCTGTTAAGTGATTAATCAACTCCTCTCTCTCTCTCTCTCTCTCTCTCTCTCTCTCTCTCTCTCTCTCTCTCTCTCTCTCTCTCTCTCTCTGTCGTCTCTCTCTCTCTCTGCTCTCTCTCTCTGTCGTCTCTCTCTCTCTCTCTCTCTCTCTCTCTCTCTCTCTCTCTCTCTCTCTCTCTCTCTCTCTCTCTCTCTCTCTCTCTCTCTCTCTCTTCTCTCTTCTTCTCTCTCTCTCTCATCGCTCTCTTTGCTTCCAGAGATGAGTGAAAAACCCTTCTAACTGTAACACCGCAAACGTCCAACGTTAAGCCTCAAATCTGTTGGCACATAAAAAAGGACCCAATGTTCCTGATTTAACTTCAATTTCTTCTTTTTACACCCACCTCGCATAAAAAAACATGAACAAAACAAAACTAGACAGACGAAAAAAACACCCAAGCCCTTGTATAACTCAATTACCTAAGGCGCAGGCATGGGCCTTAAAGAAAGAAAGATTAAATACACCAGGAAAACAGAAGAAGGCAAGAAGGGCTGGAGAGGACCAATGAATTAACTTTTGAGTCTCCAATATTCACACAGCTCATGAGAGCAGCACTCCTTGTGTTACGAAGGGAGACTCTGTGGTGGAGGAATGAGAAGCGACCCTCCAGCACCTGTCGTTGTAACACCTATAAAAAGAGTAAGCGCTGGTGTCTGTTGCATTGAAAGAGGTCAGGGAGTCGAATAGTGACAAAATCATCCACCTGATAGCTCACTGATGAAGTCTCTAGCGTCAGACCTCCTGTAACCCAAAGGATCCCACATTGGATCCTAATATCGCAACTCCAACTCGTTACAAAAAGTGACACTTTTTCCTGTGTCACCTTCTTACGTTGTTCCATATAATTTCCCATATTCTCCACCCATTTCTGAATCTGATTGCTTGGCAGATACTGAACATGAGCATTTTGGTTGCTCTTTCAACGACCAACCAAGTCCATAATAAGATGGACTTGGTTGAACTTACTAACTGAACAAGAAGCCCTCCACGAAATACAAGTGAAAATTCCCTGTGTCCGGTTTTCAGCAAATAAAATCTCTTGTTGAACATTATTCATACCACCAGGATTTGTTGCTCCTCCTCAAGTCTGTGGACCCACGTTTCAGCTCTCTTTTCTCCCATCTGAATGCATCTCCAACATTTTCCTTTCTAGCCACAGAGACAACTGTCTCTGGGTTAGAATATCCCTAATATTATAACAACATAGCATTGCCACCTTCCTTTAGCACTGAAATGTCGTGCTTCTCATTCCACTCTTTGAAGAACTCATCCAACGAAGAAATATAAAGGTAAGTTCAGGTTGTAAGAACTAAATAATATATCATGGACTCTCTTCAAACCAATAAAATATAACTGCAACTCCTAGGTAGGTAGATAGTTGAGTAGGGGGATGGTAATACCTATCTATAAATCTATCCTCATCTCCAGCCCCTTTCTAACTAGACTAATACATAGAAAATAATTCATCCATCCACCAACTGTAATTGTCTCTTTGATTCACTTGGGCCTGAGAGGAGTTTACTAAGATCTGACTGAAGATCTTTGGAAGAACCCTAAGAAGGATTATATTAGAGATCTTTCAACCCTGCCACCCCATGGGGTTGAATTTAATAGCCCTGCCCACCCAAGACCCTTTGTAGATATAATCCCCTTTTCCCTGGGATGCCTTAACACAGGACTCCTTACATATGAACGTTTAGATACACACTTCTTCCTGTATTGATATTTTTGCTCTGATTTTCTTATGGATAGCTTTACTTTGTCCTGCTTTGATTATTTATACTGCAGTGACCATTACCCAATAACCTTAAATGAACTTGCACTGAGCCCAATGTTAAAACCCAATTCCAGTTGAGCAGATCGAAGCGAAGGCAGGGTTTTTTATCAGACACGTTGTTCCACCTTTTGTCTCTCTCTTCAACAAGCGTTTCACCATTGATGATGCCTAAACTTTTTTCCAGCAAGTTATCATCAGAGTGGTAGGCTTGCATCCCGCGATCTTCCGCAGGTAAGCGTTCGGCAACCCCTTGGTGGTCCCATGACAAGCTAACTATACAGACAAGGTAGCAACACCAAAAATTTCCAAAAAAAAAAAATATTATTTTAAAGAAGCGGCAGCAAGATCTCGTCGAATTAATCTCCAAACACGTAAACAATACTTCGATACTTCTACTGTCAACTCCACAACTTCCCTTTTTTCATGTAGAGTTGCAAAGAAAATATCCTGCCACCCAACACTTTTCAGCCACAGTCCTACGTTATGTGGACCTGATATAAGCGATATGATTACTTCATACGTTGTTGCAAATGCATTAGGTTGTAAGCTATGCGAGCTTTCAATTGTGAGCTCTTCCCGCTTTCCTGAAAACCTTTCAAAAAATTGAAAATTAAATTACTATGCCGCCGATTTTTCAACAGGGGAAAAGGGAGATCATACCTTTAACTGTCTTTTAAACTGTGTATCAAACTGTATTATTGTAAATAGTAAAGACGGTGCCCTTGGTCCAGACATGCATTTCGTACATATGTCTGTCATATTCATACTAGTCAGTGTTCTTGCTGGATTTGTTTATCAGAATCGACTGAACCTCTTTTTCCATCTGTTTGACTACAGCTTTTGTAATCCACCTCTAAACCTTGGTAAAGATCCATAAAGTTGGCGTATCAACCAAAGACTCAATTTCCCTAACCATTTATGACAATTGAAAATTAATGGAGAAAATGGTTTCAGATCGCCATGTCCCTGTTCTGGAGAGTCGCTAGGCTTTTTCAAACTTCCAGTTTGGTTTTCACGAAAATCGCTCAACCGCGGACTCCTTGTTAAAACTGGATCATTACATCCAGAAAGCCTTCTCAACTGGCGGATGGTTCTTGGTGCCTTTGACCTTGAAAAAGCCTTTGGGATTAAAGACGAATGTGCTACGTTTCCTCCGATAAAAACTCCCCTCCTTTTAATGCTTTTTGTCAAACAGATTCATCCAGGTTTGGTGCTCTTCTGTTCTATCACTCCACTTTACTCTGGATGTAGGTGTTCCGCAGGACAGTGTTCTAAGTGTATTATTATTTGCTCTCAGATTCAATGACATCGTTACTTCTATCTCAGTGACGGTCAACTGTAAGGAGGGGTTGGTCAATTGGTACAAAGCCGAGAACAGGCAGAGTAGCCTTTTCATCGAATCTTCCCCTCTTCGCCTTAAATTCAGTGAGCGTTGTGTTCTTGTATTTCCCATCTCCATGCAGCTGTAGAAAGTGTTCCTTTAATTTTGCCGGTGCTAAACTAGAATTGCTCAACTTGGCATTGCAAATCATGCATTGAGGATGCTGACTCCCATCTCTTTCCGTTATACACGTGAATCCATATTGTACGTATTGATCTGACCACTTTCTAATTTTTTTCGACATAGTTAACATGAAGGCATTGAAATATTTGGAAAGAAATAAAAATGACACAATCACGTCACGTACGATACACGCCAAGTTGATAACTGAGAGCTATGTCGCGTGATTAGCTGCAGCCAATGATGTACATGAGTATTTTCAACTTCGTTGATCGTTCCAATTCCCAAGATATGAAGGAGTCAAAACTATGTTATTTTTTTTCTACATTTTAGCATTATACCTTATAAATTTAATTTTATTAATTTTAATTTTTAATTTTCACTTAACAATAAAAGAAATAAAGAATTAATAAAAAATTGTTTTTTAGCCATATTTTCAAATATACATGCCAACAATTTTTGTGCAATGCCAAGTGACCAATAATGAAGGCGTAAAAATTATGATGTAGCATTTCTCTTCCCTCTTGTTTTTATATATATATATATATCATATATAGTTATATATATATATATATAAAGAGAGAGAGTATATATATATAAAAATATATATTTTTTTTTTTTTTATATATATTATATATATATATATATATATATATATATATATATATATATATATATATATATTATTAGAGATATACATATATTATTATATATATATATATTATATTATATTATATATGTATTATTATTATATTATTATTAATATACATATTATTATAATTTAT
>JABUQX010017811.1:0-17410 GCA_015478945.1 Trachelipus rathkii
AAAGAGAGAGATGAATGATACTCATGGTTTCATAACGCGTAAGCAGATGTAGACGCTACGTTGTTTTGACAACAGAAGCTTGTTCGCAATGCCAGTCGTGAGTATCTCCTAAAAATAGAAAATTTATCCAATATATATTATAAAAAATTAATGTGGGATACGCTATTTTTACTTTTTAAAGATTAAATGGAGTTCGCGTTACCAATCCCTAGATTGCCTGAATCCTTTCTTAGAAACCTTTTTATTTATTCATATTGATTTCGCCATTATATTGGAGATTCGCTTTAACCAATACATAGCATTGCCTGATATATTTACTATAGAAAATCCTTATTCCAATAGTTTTTTTACAATTGATTTCACACATTCCGGTTACTTCGCCATATTCATGCTTTAATACTAAAACAACTTTAAGATGAAAATTAACAAATCTTCCTCGTCACTCTTTCATTCTATTTCGTACATTAGCATTCACCTCCTCCCCCCCCCCCCCCAAAAAAAAATAATAAATAATTTTTTTCATTTTTATTCGTTCAGTGTAAAGTTTCCATTATCGAGATTTTAATGGCTCGTCAACATCACATTTCGCATCCTATTTGTCTCCTCTCAAAGCTTTTAGCTCGTTTAAAAATCATTTCCTTGTCGAACAGCCTTCCATAACATCTTCATTTTTCGCTTCATTACTTCAGTATAATATATATGATAATAATTATATATACTATACTTATATAATATATATATTAGTATACTAAGATAGTAATATAATATACTATACTAATATTTTCTATTTATATTAGTGCTACCCAGGTTCAATGATCCCAGCAGGGATGAATTCAAACTCAATACAGGACGGCTATTATTTTTATCAATATGAAGTATATATCATACACTAAGCCTTATATATATAAAGCAATATACGATATAGTATATAGTATACTATATATAGTAGTTACTATTCTACTATATAATAGGCTATTTAAGGCCTATACTATATGACACATAGTGATATATCTATAGTACTATATTATCTCTACATTAATATTTCGGTATTATATATAATATAGTTATATATTATATATATATACTGGGATATATATATATATTATATATATATATAATATCGTATATATATATATTTAATACTATCATATATATATATTATAGTAATACTTATATAATATGATATATACGTATATAACTATATAATATATTAATAGTTATTAGTTACTATATGGATTTCTATATATAACTATATATAATACTGAGATATAGCCTTATATAGTAATAACTGACCATTACTGTGAATATCAATCAATACATAGGTATATAGGTAGGTATAGTAAGAATATATATGATAGCTCAAATATATATATATATTATTATATTATCAATAATCGATATACGTAAGGTATATTAGCTAATATATATATGATATATATATAAGTATAAGAGTACCCGGGCGGGTACACAGGCGCATATGCATAGTACTCAGGTACAAGCACCGCGAACGTAGATAATATATATTGACTAATTTATAACTAGACTACTACAAATATTTGTCTGCACATCAAAATATTTTATTCATTCTAATGAAGTAATAAAGGTAATAACAACTTAATGAACAAGCTACCTTAGAGATAAAACCTATCAGGTTCGAAGTTTGAAAGTTATGGGCACTTTATAATATCCATCTCTTAGACTTAATAATGTTTATATATGTTGATCTGCAGCCATATGGTAAGGTTTTTTATTGACATAGGAGAACATTTGTGTTATTATTAATCTCCTGTGAGGGAGTGTAATGTGAATGTAGAAGATGTTTACATGATGTAAACAAGAATGGTCCCTCCAAGATAATTGTCATTTGTATATTATTCCGTCGTATACTCACTATACGTAATATAGCTATATATATAATATCATAGTATTATAATATATATAATAGTATAGAATATAATATATACTAGTATTAGTATAGTCTATATATATATATATATAATAAATATATATAGGATAGATTATATAAGTAAGCATTCACTTTCACTTATGAAATGCGAATTTTAATAAAGAAATTTAAATGTATATATTGATAGAAATTCACTTTGATTTAGACTACTGTATATATATATATGCATTATATATACCGTAATTATACTATACTATATAATTATATATTAATACTTATTAATAGATTTATATAGTGAGAAGTAACCGTGTTCAGGAGCTTATAGATATATTATACTATCTATATATAATAGCAGAGAAAGAGAGAGAAAGAGAGAGAGCCAGAGAAGAGAGAGAGAGACTACAACTAGTGAAAGAAACCGATATTACATAAGGAACCGATAAAAAAAAGTTAGGTTTTTTCCTGAACTGAAATATTATCCGCTCGCTTGGAAAACTAGAACTGTTCCTCCCTCTTGTAAACGAGTCACAGGACTATAAGAGACACGTTGCGATTATCTAATTCTCGTGATCACATTATTCAGGGGTTCATTTTCACGAACAAAACACCAACTTCTCCAGAGAATCCGGCTTACCACCACCGTTTCACCTTTTTAGCAGTCTTCATAGAACTGTATCCTTGCATTCTTTTGGTAGTTTAATTTAATGTATACTATATATATATATTATATATTATAATCATAATATAATATACTATATATAATATATATATATATATATAGTATATATAATATATATATTATATATATATATATATATATATTAGGGGCGGCTCGTGGCCTGGTTGCCAGTTTGCGCAACTACCATTTTATACATACTCAAACATTGCAGTTTAGTTGTGCAACTAATTATTATTTTTCCATTCTTTTACATTTTATTAGCACACGGATTAAAATATCTAAAAGAAAGTAAATGTGCATCATTATTCAATAATCACATCTACCAACTGATTTCATTAATTTAAGATGAAAGAAAAAACGAGGACTTAAAATATTTAGTAATATTAGGTCAAGAAATGCAATCAACCAAACCAGTGACGTTCGTTTGACTTAGGAGACACTTTACAACAACATGCGCATCACATTTTTGTAGGGGAGATAAGTGTGGGCTGAAAATAATAGTTGAACTCAGCGTGGCAGCTTTAAAAATATGCCTACAAACTTGCGGTTAGCCATATCAATGAACAACCGCTTTGGTTTTCAATACCGAAAATTCAAATTATATGAATACGAAAACGAATTCGGAAAATTGACTCCTATGATTCCCATAAGTTACGATAAGCGTCGTGCCACCTGACGAACGAAGTATGCATTAGACTTGAGCTTAAGTGGGTTCAATTCTTTTATTCTCTACTCTCTCTCAGTTTTGATATCTCTATCACCACCTCTCTCTTCTCTCTCCTCTCTCGCTCTTCCTCTCATCTCTCTCTCTCCTGTCTCTCTTCTATCTATGCTATCTATCTATCTTCGTTATCTATCTATCTATCTCCTATCTAACTATCTATCTATCTATCTGCTCTAATGGTCTAACCTATCTGATCTATCTATCTATCCTAAATCTAATCATACATTCTGACTCTATCTAGCAAATCTAAGTCTACTCTCTCTATAATATCTATATCATATATCATAGGCATAATCTACGATATAATTTATACGTATAAGTATATTACTATATCATATAACCATACTAGTATATATATCAATATAATAACATATATATATATATATATAATATATATATGATAAATAATATATATATATAAGTATGATATATTATGTTAATAAAACATTTGCTATTATTATACTGTGAATAGCTGTTTCCATAAGCCAAGTTTTTTTTTTTTTAAATAAAAATCTACTTCATCGAATCTTACTTTTACTTCTTCTGCTTGGAGCCATCTGTGCGTTTTATTATCATTTATTTTTTTTTAAGCCAATGAAACTGGTCAAAAATCAAATAGGTAGTATCAAATCATTACTTATATTAGTTGAACATAGGTTACCTTAGAGTTTAGTTAGTTTAACTAGATTTTAAAGATTTAACTATACATAAGCAAAGGTTAGCCATGAGTTAAAATTATCTATAACAAAGATTTGTTTAGTTCGTGCATATTCTTTTTAAATATTTACCAGATGAGTGAAAGAAGCGGTTGCGAAAGAAGTTTCCTGATGTTGAACTTTAGGCATATTTCACTTCAAAATTTTTATATCTGAGCGAATGTGAAAATGATGATTTCAAATACATCAAAAAATTCCCGCCATTTGGTTGTTATAAACATAAAATTAATATAAATGGAGGTGGCCACGCGGATAATCTACCAATGATCACAAATTATATAGATAATGATACCATATATATATAATTATATTAATTTATACTACTCTATGAATATACGTATCCTTACATGTACACTACTTATAAGGTATAATATATACATATATATATATGTATATATATACACATACCTATAATTGTATATAATATATATAGTATAAATGATGTATATATAAAGAAGATTCGATATTGATACGATTATATATCCATGTATCTATATTCTATATATATTTTTAATATTTAAAATATATAATATTATATATATATATATAATTAATTCTATTATATATATCACTAATATATACTGTATCAACGCTATATATATATATATGATATTATATATATATAATTGTGATGTAGTGACTTAAAGTATGAAATGCAACCACCTATAAATTGTACGACGAGCCGACCCTGATTTATTGTAATAAGATACTTTAATATATAAATTCTACTTAATAATAATAATTAAATACTGATAATATACTATAATACTATATGATATTACTATATATATATATTAGTATATATGAATAGTGCTAATATTATCTATATGGAATCAATTTTATATGATTAATACTAGCATTATATGTAGGTATATATATAGTATAATTTATATATACTGATATATATATATCATATTAATAGTTTAAAGGTAATATATATAATATAATATGATAATGTATATATATTATGATAATATATATATATAATATAATACATATACTACTAGTAAATTAGCCAGTACTAGCCAACTGGCAGAAATAATCTTCGAGATGCTCCAAATAATAACTACCTTGGACCTTTCTTTGAATTTACTTCTGCAGCTGTTAAAATTTCACATGACTGCCATGCCATTTTCATGTCCTTTACTTGAACGTTTTAGATTTAATTGAGTCTAATTCAATTCTATTATGCAGTATACAGGTATATCACTCCAGTTCTCTAGCTTCAGCTGCCGGCAGGACAGATTTCAGAAACAAAATATTGATGAAAGTAATTACTCACTAATATACTTTCTACATAGTATTAATTTTCATTAATTATTTTTTATATTCAATAAAAAAAGACAATGATACTCGGTATGATGTCAAATGAAGAAAAAAAGTACTATTTTCATTTTTGAGTTTTTAATAAATTCCCCCCCTCAAGAAAAATAAATAAATAAATAAATAAGTAAAAACAACGGATATCAAGTTAAAATATATTCTAATAATTTATGGAATATTTTATAAGAAAACATAAAATATAGTAACATATTTTGTTTAATACAGTAAATTTTTTCGTTATATAAAGTGTAATGCTTTTATTATATATAATATATTATATAATATATATAGTATATATCCGTGCGAGTATTATGATATCCAAATAGGGGTACTATACTATATATATATATTCTACTATATATATATAGGTATTATAAATATAATATACTAGTCATATATAATGATTACTGAATATATCTTACGCACCTTAGGCTTCAATCCCATTAACCTAGAAGCTGTTACCGGTCTTCCTGAATATTATTATATATATATAATAAATTCAGTATAGTAATATATTTATTTATATATAATAAGTATATACGTAGTAATATTCCGAATTTCTAGGCAGAATATATAAATATACATCCAGATATTAAAGTATATTATAATTTATCAGCTAGTGAGGTCCATATATTTTACTATGTAGTGGACCGTGCATTATAATATAGATATTCTACATCTTTGCTTAATATATGGTATCTGCTCTTTTAAACAGCTGCTTATTTATATAATATAATAGTATACATTTGGCAACAAGAACAACAAAAAAGATTATATAGACATCAAATACTATATAGCTTCATGTCCTTATCTCTGTCCCGCATGGAATGCGTGACAGTTTCAATTTTTGTTCCATAGTTACGCATTTAATTACCGTCGAATCAAAATGTTGAATCGGAGGGCGCCGCATACACAATATGTGACAGGCTTGAGCTGGGAACTATTTTCAATATTATTTATATATACTTTTTTTTTTTGTGTTGTTTAATTAAACGATAAAAGCATTGAAATAACTTGAATATTAAATTACATGATGGAAAGTATTGCGTCAGTGTAAGACAGAGGTTATATCATCGTTTAAGTAAGGTATTTCATAAGTTTACGTTAGGTATAGATAACTATGGATTAAACTATTTTTTAAAAACATAGGTTTTTCAATAGGTGTGAAGGCCATTTTTATAATTACAGAAACAGTAAAAGTTAAGTCAATCACAACGATAAATTATATTTGATTTTCTCCAGAAATCGGTAGTTCAGCTGGATTACATATGCAATTGGATAGGTGTGGGATTAGGCCATAACATGAGGAGTATAAACGAACAATTACGCATATCAAACTTTATAACATTATATATAATAATATAATTAGTCCATATTCGATCATATTCAATATACTAATATACCATATTATATAATATATGATATATATTAATTACTATATATATTATATATAATATATACTATAGTATATTATATCACATATTATATTATATGTATAATATATATAATATATATATATATAGTATATCTATATATATACCGGTATATATCAGAAATTTAAGGAAAGCAACTATAAGAAACAAAAAATAAGAAAAAACTTACCTACAAAAACATTATCGAATGTTTTAAACATTCTCCTATTATCGAATCTTCCTAATCTGGGATCAATTAGAAATAAAGTCCCGATTTCGTACATATTGGAATAATTTAACCCCGTTTTCCACGGGTTACTCACACCGGCACTTCTCAAGTCGGTCCTCATCATATCTTTCTCTTTCTTTCTCACAGTTATATAAGATTGTTTAAGAAATTCTAAATAACTCGTATTACTCGTTTCGTTTAATTTATTCGTCCAAGGTTTGGAACGATATGTTCCTGTCATGTCACATGAACTACTTTCGTCACTTCTAGTCCGTAGGAGACGCAAAGTTAAAAGAATGTTGCTAGTTGTTAATGCCAAAATGCTGAACATTCCTACTCCCCATATTTTACACAGTATCTGAAAAAAAAATAAATAAATATATATATGACTATATATATATATATATATATATATGTACTATATATATATATATATATCATACTATATATATATCATACTATATCATTACGAGATGCTAGTGATATTAGCTGCTGCTGCTGGATCTGGAATTTCAAGATTTTATTGTCGTGATGGGCGAGCAGAGGATCTTTTATATATAACGTTCACGCAGGAAAATAGCTAAATGCAGATGCGGATTATCGACGATATCATTAATATTTATATTATTATAGGTATTATATATATATATAAGTCATAAATAATAAGTATAATCATGTTTATATATAATATATCTATATATTAGTAGCGTATATAATATCTTTTAATGTTACATACTTAGTATATATATATTAACTATATATGATATATACTATAATACTTATAATATTGACTTTCGCCTTAATAGGGACTCTGTGCTTGCAGATTTTATTAAAATTCCAAAACGTAGGCGTACCAGAACCACGTATCTGTCACCCACAATCTACCATATCAGTTAAATCCATCACTGATCAACCTAACAATAAGCAGTTACCGCGATCAGAGGTGCCATACATATAAGATTTGTGTAAACATCATTGCAATTAATCCCCATTCCTTCAATATGTCGCTAGATAGACTGCTAACAATTCCTGTCCCCAAGTTTTCGCAGGTGTTTCATTCTGCACAGTACACAGCCCGCATTACGTGGTTCATTCGCAATCGGACTCGCGTTGGATATACTTTGCGTTGCTATCCGTGTATCAGATTTTCAACCGAAATACACCAGCATTTAGAGATAAGGAATACAACAGCAACTCTGGTATTCAGATTTTTAGGTATAAGGTATAGGACCTATAAGTTTACGTTATCCATATATATATCAACATCAGGTATATGTTCAAACTTTACATATTAGTATTATCAGGTGTTAGCTATAATATATTAACCCATATTGATTGTACTACTTATGCTATCTCGCTACTATATAGTTACAATGTATTTAGGGTTAGGGCTGGTCTCCGAGAAATGATTCCAGATGCCCACGCCTCCGACTCCATCGCCAGCCTCCGGCTCCGCGAACGCTCCGCGGAACCACAGCTCAGCTCCGGAGCGGGGGGCTCCGGAATAATGCAGGCATCCCGATCTCTGCTTCGAGAAGCTTCGACGCAGGTTATAATTTTTCATTTAAAAAATAAAGCAATCATTCCTGTTTTTTTTTTTGGAAAAATTAAGTTAAAAAATTTTGATCAAAATATTAGGGGCCAAAACGATCAAGCGAACGTTGGATAAAATGTGAAAATTTCAGTGAAGAACCACCACACAACAGCTCACTTTCAACATTTAAAATTATATTTTTGCGATTCCCGTATATATATATATATATTATATATATATATCTATATGACATATATATATATAGTAATATATATAGTATATATATTAGTATATAATATGATCTAACTATATATATATATATATATACGTATATTATATCTTATATCATCACATATATAATATATATATATGCTATTCTTTTAATTTTAAAAATATATGATTTAATATCACTGCAATGTGATTACGTGTTTCTATTAATAAACATTATTTTTTTCCTACGTTCATTGAACTTAAATTTGACTCTCCTTTCATTTATCAACTCTCCTGATTTGGAAGAATAGTCTTGACCTCTCTATGCAGCCATGTTTTCTTGAATAGTGCACCAACTTGTCGAAAACTAATTTGCATTTATGCTAGAATTGGGAATGAGTCTTTTCTAGTTTTCCAAATTTCCAAAATATCAAACTCAAATGGACTTTTCTTTTGGCTAATCTTTTATTTCTCGATTTAGTTGATGCATAAATTCACTTTCATCATCTTCTGTGCTGCTTTCACTCTCAGAGTAATGATAAATGTCTATATTCATTGTGGGTTTCCCAACTATCTCCTCAGAATTTACTTGAATAGTCTTATCACGTATTTCAAATTCTGTTAGGTTAATGACTACATTTTTAATTACAGTGTCCTTTTGGTTATCATTAAAAAGACTGGTTTTGAATCTTCGATCAAGACATCTGATAATCAAAATCATGTGAGATAAAACCACATTAAAAATTATATATTCTTAACTTTAAAAGTCTGTAAATTTGAATGGCTGATCCTAACTTAATTATCTGTTATTAGTTATTGATATCATCCGGCCCATAGCTACCGAATTCCCGTATCTATTATGATAAATTATATATATATATAATATATATATATATATTTTTATATTATAGTTATATTAGCAAATAAAATTTTTTTATTTATATATATATTAATAATATATATATATATATAATATATATATATATATATAATATAATATATATTATATATATATGTAAATATATATTATATATATATATATATATAATAATATTATATATATATATATATATATATATATATATATATATATAATATATATATTATATATAATTATCTTCTTCCTACATCCTCACTTAATATATTTTAAATTTATCACGTGTTCTTGACTATGTCCCGTTTTACGTAGCTTGCTTTCGTGCAGAAATAAGAAAAGCAGTAGAGAATATATGTATAAAAAAACTCGAAAAGGAAAAGTACTTTTCCAGCCTTACTACTACCATCTATAATACTGTACCAATTAATTAGTGAGAACTCGTCGCAGTTTCAAAAAATCACTTACCTTTATAAGTCTCATGGACAGCAGTAAATGGGCTACCTTACATACTAGGTATGATGTCAATTATTGTAAGGGTTTATATCTCACTTGGGCCCGAGTTGATGCCACCAACCATATTAACCCCTCACAAAAACCCCCGCCATTCACTCCTTTTATACACCTTTCTTCTCGCATCTACCAAACTCACATTTATTATTTCCTTCAAACATTCGTTTACCGACTTCATCCACTTTTTCTTCGTCTCCAAGCCGGTCTGAGTTCCCATACACAACTCGCCATCAAATACATTATTCCCCTTTCACTACGTAGGTAAACAAGCATACATCAATTTTTTTCGTCCTCAATATTCCACTTCTTCAATATCAATACTTTCATTTATTCTCTCATTATTCCTTCTTCACACCACAACAACTCTCTAATACGTTATTCAGTTCCTCAATTTTATAATTCTTCTCAAACAACCTAGTACACACCCCTAAGATTGTCCATCTGAACAAACATTTAGTATACTTTAGAATCATAAATAGCTCTTATTATATTCCAGACTACATAGTCCTATTACTTACTATACAAATAACATACATATATAATACTATATATAGGTAACATAACATACCTCTCATGTAAGACCCTAGCATACTCAAAACTTGTCCTATTATTTACATATATATATCTTTCCAAGCACATATTAACACTTTTGTATAATTGCGTGCACAAGACATCTAAACCTCGCCATGACCAGCCCTTATTTAACTACATAACACTCAGATTTCGATTCTATCGATTCACCATAACTTATATATCACCATATCATCATTGAGTAATTACCTGACAATAATCTGAAACAGGAGTTGTTTTATATACGGACGATCACTTGTGTGAGTGGCCCAGCTCTCCTCGACCATCTAACAATAGAACCTTACACACTTGCCAAGACTGCTCCATCACTCAATCCCATACACTCAGGATCTCTCGGTATCTCCTCACTCGCACGTCTCTGACTCGAGCTCTCCCATATATCTACACACATAGCGACGTACTTCGCTGCATACACTCTGCAGCCTCAGCATTCTCATCTACCATTCTGCTCTCGAACACGTGCTACTTCAAGATTAACGACAACACCACACCACACGACTCGAGTGCGCCTATCGCTCCCATAGATTCACGAATCACTCTAGAGGCCTGCAGAGCCTCTACTCATCTATCCTTCCGAATTGCATCGCGAGCTCAATCCCAAATCTAATCCTCTAACATTATAATTTTATCCTGCCATCTATACCTTAACCTCGACATTCTTTCATAACACCCATTCCAAGTAATACAAATTGAAATAACCAAGGCAGACATATTATAATTACAGAACCCTATAGTCTCATCGCTATATAATCCTTAAACCATAATTCAACCATTGACACCATTATTCTTACACACCACGCCTAACTATCGTCATACATACTTTTTTGATTTCTACATTCAGAGGCCTAAACCTAACCTAACACCATATTAATCACCAACACCTGTCATAGAGCTTCCCCCCTATTAACCCTATCATAAGCCTGTTGCAAATAAAACACATAAAACCTAAATATAATTTATTCTTCTTCTCACCTTCATTTTTACCAGAATCATTTGTTATTTCAATGTATAATAGATTTATATATTCTCAACCACATTTCACTATTCATACCTATATCCAACGCACCTTGCTTATTCACCCAATCAGTCCATTCAGTCACTTCGAATACAGCACTATATTATTCGAGACCAAAATACGCAAATACCTTTCTCCTACAACCACTCAATTAAACTTATTCCCTAAATTTCTACAGATTCCCCTTATCTTCGCATTACCTCTATATATAGGCGACTATTAACTGCCATCCGCCCATGAATCCCTTGGAACTAACCTCCAATAAACGCTTTATATTACACATTACTTCCATAATCATAATCAATACACCAATCTTCGCCATCTTATACATTAGTTTCTATTGATCATTCTACCAGTAAATTCATCTATACCTGCAGATATTTACCATTTCAACTTTACTCACTCTCCCTATTACCTCCTCCTTGCTATAATAACCTCATCCCCAAAAATACATTATTCCTTCTTGCACCATCAAACCACACATCATTTTACTATCACCTCTTCTAATTACTGTTAATATTATTATGCATATTTTCGTGAAAGTGCTTCTTTCCTCACTCCCTCACATATCATTTATTCATCATTGTATACAAAAGCACTATATCCCAGATTGATAATTCAATTTAGATCTTAAGAAGGTCCCCTTATTCTCGTCTAACCTATTCTGCGCTTCCTTCCAGAAGAGCTTCCTATTCCCTTTGTAAAGTACCCCATTTTCATCCTCTTTCAAACTTTCATTTACCATCTGTTTTCTCCTACTACGAACGTGTTACTATTTATTTTATATATTTTCACTCCTTATATAATTACCAAGCATTCTTTCTTTTTGAATAGCTTCATCATTTGTCATTTTTTTATGAACATTCAAAACCACGCTTTTTTTATTTACCCTTAACAACGCTGCTACTCTAACCGTCATTCAATTCCACCATTCACTGTTTAACATTCTTACTTTCCTACACTTAGCACACCACATACTTCTCTTGCATACTAACTAATTGCTTCCTTATTTGCCCTCAGATTTGTACAGATCAGCTTGTTCACAATTCAACCCTAGAATTTAATTATACTGGACGATCGCTTCATTACATACTTATCTTATTGCTCTTTTTCACCTAACATTCCACTCTTAATTTTACAGCTACTTAGTTCCGTATCACCTTCACTCTCCATCATACATAGGTCCCTACCACTATAACTTATATTTTTTACATATAGAACAAATCATATAATAAATTAAAGATCCGATAATCTCTAATTCCGTTAAATAAATCCCTTACTTACTGATTTAACATTCATAAACATACATACTTCAACATTTCTCTCTGTCTTCTAAGCAACACAAATCAATTACATACTTTTATTCACTTATACGATACCATCATTCATAACCTTACACCAACTCTAGTATAGTAACTATAATTAGGAATACTCTTGTGTATAAAGAAAGTATTACATTACCATCAACATTATACTCTCTCTACACAGAAATTCAATCCCCTTCCTACCTATTACTCATTTTAATCTCTCCTACACACCTAAAACTTATACCTTATTATACCATCCCTTTTTGAAAATCACCCATATCCTAAACCATTCAGGTCCACCCACACTATTAACTCTGAAGCTTCACTACTCACCCCATCCTAATAAACATCATGATCAGATATATCCCAAAAAATACGTACTCTCTTTACAACGTTTCCTACTAGAATGGACCATATACGCACAAGATACGCACACATACCTTATTGAACCTTTCAAACTTAAAATTTAATCCATATAGATATTCTTAATAGAGACTCACACACACAAAGTCTACCATAGCTTTGAACCACAGGTCACTCTTACAAAATTGCCAACTCCTCTCTCCCTCTCATTCCTTTCACAACACTAAGCACACATACATTTTCACCACCACACACCACTCATATTATCTTCTACCGTATTATCCTTTCATCACTATCTATCTACCTCTCTCCCTTCTCTTATATATCTGTCGGTAATACTGCTGTCTTAATTTCCATGTACCCCATTACGATTCACACAATTTCGTACCGAAAGATAGAAGCCGTTTAAGGCGAGTTCACGACCTTCTGCCGAGCTGCATTTAGCATTCTTGGCCAAAGAATATTAGATGGGTAGTAGGCAAGCCAACCCAACTACCACCGTCCCTTAGTCGACTTCTATGAGCACGCGACAACGCATGTGGCCTAATTCTTTGCTCCCCCACACATAGTAAATATGGAGTAGTAGGGATGTCTGTAAGGATTGTTCTAGCAAGAGGGGTGTATATTTGTACTTAAGTATGTTGATATATCGATATGGGAAAATGGTGATCAATAATTATTTTTGCCTGTAAGAGGATGAGTGTTAGTATTAAAGATATGAAGCAAAAGAGAAAGGTACACCATTAAAATGTGTAAAGGTTAAATTATTCAACACTTCGTGAAGTTAATGCGTTAGTACTACTCTTACTTATTACGCTCTCTCTCTCTCTCTATATATATATATATATATATATATATATATATATATATATTAATATATATTAATATATTATATATATAATATATTATATACTATTATATATATATATATATATAATATATATATATATATAATAAATTATATATATATATATATATATAATATATATATATTATATATATATATATATATATATCTATATTAATATATATATATTAATCAGAGGTGGGCAAAAGCGCAAATGAAAGCGCAATTATGCGTCTTTAGGTGAAAAAAATGTTGCGCTTTTGCGTTTGCCATGCCGAAATTTCATAAACATGTGCGCTTTTGCATATTGCGTACTCATAACACTTTTTTTAAGAGAGCACAAGTGAGCGCAAAATTATGCGCATCTAATCTCATAAATAATTTGTCATAGTTTTGACGCTCTATCGAAATAATTGCCCTACTTATATATATATATATATATACAATTCTTTCTGGTTTATCTTCCTCTCACTCTTATCAGGCATTTTGCCAAAAACAAAATATTAGTTGTAACTTTGCCTCTTCTTCTTTCCTTCCTCTAGTATCTTCCAATGGAAAAACTGCTGTTTTACATTCCGCCTCTTATTTTGCGTTGGACGATTTCAAATCTATTCCTCCCTCTCCACCCTTCTTCAACTCATTTATGCCTAAAATTGTAATTTGTTTAAACGTTGTTTTTACTCTCTGAACTTAACACTAGGTATTTTGTATCCTTTTTGTGGTTATGAAAACTTGTGTTTCTGAGATTACACCTTGGTAAAGTAAATTATTTCATCTACGTCTTCTTCCTCAATCTTTCCTTCCTACTAGAAGGATGCGTTTATTTAGCCTGTGGCGTAGATGAAAGACCTATCTCAACCCTCTACCTATCGGCCTATCACTTTCTATAGCCTTAACCTGTGTTCTTTCCAAATTTTTCGAATCTATCCTTAACAGAAATATTTTAAATATTTTAATTCTCATAATCTTATTTCTGATTGCCACTATGGAGTTCGCAAATAACGCTCAGCTGGTAATCTTTCTCTACTATGGTTCTTGGTCCACTGCTCTTCAGTATTTCTGTGAATCGTTTGTTGTGGTACTAGACACATCGAGAAATTTCTATACTCCTATAGTATGGCAAAAAACTTAGATTTCAAATTTCATTCGGAATCCATAATTCTCTTTGTAACGTTCTCACCGATGTTTGGCAGTAGTTCTATGACCAACAATTGTAGACAGGTACCGTTCTTCCTTTAAACCTATTAATAGTGGTGTACCTCAAGGATCTGTCCTATTCCTATTATTTTTACTTCCCATCAATGATCTTTTTTCCGTCACTTCACCTCCTATGTATTCTTATGCTTACCATTCCACTATCCATTACACCTTCCACTTTAAAAGGCATTCTAAGGAACTTCAAATGGTCACTATTAGGAGGACAGTCTTGGAGCAACTGACCTGACCTCTGATTTTTCACGATTTCTAATTGGGGGACAGGGAAACCATAAGAGTTTTCAATGCTTCAAAAAAACTCCGTTCCTTCATCTATCTAGTGGACAAAATATTCCACGCCACTACAAGATTTCTGAAAACAAACAACCCAAATCTTCTCCATTTCTGAATATTCTTGGTATTTCCTTTTCCAGTGAATTTTTAAAAGGATCATATTATTTCTCTTTTAAACAATTTTAGGTACTCAGAGGTTTTTTTGAAATTTCGTAATACATACCCAGTTTCTTTCTCTGTTAAAGGGTGTTTGTTGTTCGTCTCAGTATGGAGTATCCATGCATATCTGGAATGAATCCACTCATAATGGTACTCCCTGACAAGATGGAATAGATAACTTTTCGTTCTATTAAGTCTCTTACTCTCTCTGACCCTCTTCCATCTCTTTCTTGCCGCCGAACTGTCATGTCATTTTACTTATACTATCATGTTACAACATACACTGTTATTCCGAACCCTGATTTAAAGAGTCTTCGTCTGACTAGACATTTTAACAAGTCTCGTCCTTCCTCCATCCAATTTTTTGACTTCAGACATAACAGCGATGATCATTCTTACATGTGTTCCACTAGTTAGGTCTAGAACACACTTCCTTCTTTCACATCCCAAATTTTTCTGACTTAAACACTTTCAAAACCTGTGAATCGATATATGTTAGCTCATGATCTGTGGTCTGGACTCTCTTTCCAAATACGGCGGGCCTATGGCCTTTTCCTCTCGAGAATATATATATATATATATATATATATATATATATATATATATATATATATATATATATATATATATATATATATATATTTTTCTATATATATATATATTATTTAGTTGATAAGCTTGATTCGCTTCTCTTTCTATTTATTATTTGTTCTTGAACCCTGGTTAGCCAAAAATTATGTTAGAAAATTACACTTTATTACACATTAAAACTTATATCATTAAAAACTTATATACAATGTTAATTTGCTGGAACTAGCTTTCGCTCCATTTCGGAGCCTCTTTCAGGTGACCAAATCAATGTTTTTTTCTTCCAACGTGTCAGTTTACTTTTCTTCCTGGTTGTGCATTAGACTTTTGTAGAAGGGTGATCTGTTCATGATGGCATTTTGTACACTATCAATTTTGTAATCACCAGAGCATTGATTAATAATAATTGGGGATGTTATATATTCAAAAAGCTTCTGATATTTTTCTTTAATTGAGAATGTTTCTGTGCTTTATTTATGTTACTTTTATTGGGATTTGCCACCATTGTTTTCTTGTCGATGTTGTGTAAGGGAAGAGTTTTGATTATCTATATTTAGATCATGCTTATGTTGGTATATTCTTCTATTGTGACCTGAGGTTTCGCATATATATATATATATATATATATATATATATATATATATATATATATATATATATATATATATATATATATACTATCTATATATACTATATATAACTATATATATATATATATATATTTATGAAGCTTATTTTATTTTTCGTATTTATTTAAAAACCATAGTCAATAATACATAAATAACAGATATTGGAAGTCTTATTTTTGGCTCAGGAACTTTTTCCAAATATATATATATATATATATATATATATATATATATATATATATATATATATATATATATATATATATATATATATATATATATATATATATAGCTCTTACTTGT
>JABUQX010017812.1:0-32500 GCA_015478945.1 Trachelipus rathkii
TCTTTTTTTCTAAATCCTGCAATAAACTGAAAATAACATGCGTAGAAAATAATGAAAAAAAATATAGAAACTAAAAACTATGGAAAAAAATTATTATATCTTTGACAACATATATATATATATATATATTATATATAATATATATATATAATATATATATATATAATATATATAATATATATATATATATATATTATAAACCATGTTATATAATTTATATATATTTATATATATATATATACACGCCTCCGATAGTGTGTACGGTACCGTCAAAGAATTACCGGCCTGTTCTGATGCACGGTCTTCTTTCTTCATCAATTTCTGCAAACTTTGTGAGTTTGAATCTAATTCCACTTTGTGTGAACATCACCCTCTTCTTTTTGTTGAACACCACCCTCTTCCTTTAGACATCATTCTTCTTGCTTCAGTTGTGAACACCACCTCTCTTCCTCTTTTGTTGAGCACACCTCTCTTCCTCTTTTGTTGAACACCACCTCTCTTCGTCTTTTGTTGAGCAACACCTCTCTTCCTCTTTTGTTGATCACCACCTCTCTTCCTCTTTTGTTGAACACCACCTCTCTTCCTCTAGATATCACGTCTTGTTCTTAACCGAAACTCAGCTGGTTGAGTGTTCTGACTGCAAACCATATTCTGTTCCCTCCTACTGTCTATATCTTTAATTTTCAGTCAAAGGTGGATGTTGCGCATATGTTGACAAAGGTGTTAAACTGTTCTAGTGTCTCTAATTTGGAGTCTTCTGAAGTTTCTCTTTAATGGCTTCATCTCTCATGGTAATCTACAACTGGATTCATCTACTCCGTCTATTTATCACCTAACTCTATTGACGATCCTAAATTCTTTGACTATCTGAACTCTAAAATAGAACACAGTCTCTCTTCTTCTACTTTCTCAGAAATCATCATTTTGGGTGATTTCAATGTTCACCCGCAGCCACACAACCAAATCTCTTTCCTCTAGTTCGCACGATACAGGTGGTGAACTTGCCAACCATTTTTATATCCAGAATGACCTCGAACATTTAGTTGGTGCAGCTCCCAACTCATATCCTTCATTGTCTTGAAGGTGAACCAAACATCCTAAATCTTTTCTTAATTTTTAATCCTTCACCACTTATCTTTTAAACTCTTTCCCCTCTTTGGGTTCCTCCGATCACCTTTTCTCTGTATCCTCATCCATTTTTCTAATATTCCGCAGGAAAGATCTCCCATTCGGCGAGAAAGCTTTTCTCGCACTACGATGCTGCAAAATGGTCTGACATGCGGTCTTACTTTTTTGATTTTCTCATGAAAAGATTACTGCTTTGGTAAGAGGAATCCTTCGAAGTTTGCAGAACTCCTACCAATGTGATTTTCTCTGGTATGGAAGCGTAAATTCCATATTATTTCTCTTCAAATAAAATATACAAACCTTGGCTTAACTTTTCATGTTCTAGTGTTACCCAGCAACAAAAATCCAGCAAAATAGTCCAGGTTCCTGTAGGATTTAAGACAATTTATCTTAAAACCCACTGGAACCTACTGGAAATTTGTGCTGGGTATTGGCTGCAGATCTGCAGCCTTCAGAAATTACATTCGTCTGCAAACCCCAGAAACTCATGTAAGTTATACATCATACTGGAATCGGGCAAATTCCTTGACACTAAAAAGTCTTTTCTCCTTAGAAAATGAAACGTTCTTCCTGGTTTCTCTTCCTCCCATCCTTTCTGGTATTTTAAGAAAAATGTCTGTACTTACATTGTATTTTCCTCTTTTCTTTTTCCTCTTTCCTCTTTCCTCTTTCCTCTTTCCTCTTTCCTCTTTCCTCTTTCCTCTTTCCTCTTCCAATGACACAACTTCCATTTTACCTTCTGCTGAAGCTGAACTCTTCTCTCAAACTTTTCGCCCCTAACTCCACCCTTGACGATTCCGGAGCTATTACTCTTTATCTGCCGCCTCCAATTCATTTCTGCTTAACATCGTAATTTTTTCCAAAGATGTCAATTTCGCTTTCTCTGAGATTAACATCAAGAAGGCACATGGCCCTGCCGGTATTCCTCCTGTGGTTGTTAAACCTTGTGTTTCTGAGTTTGCACCCTGCATTGATAAACTGTTTCCTCTCTGACTTTCCACTTTGACCTTCCCTTCCTTCTGGAAAAGGTAAACTCATTCAGCCTGTTCCTAAGAAGGGGACCTCCTCTCAATCTTCTAAAAGAAGGACCCTCCTCTCAAGCTTCTAAAAGAGGGATCCCCTCTCAACCTTCTAGCTATTATCCTACCACTTTAACCTCCGTTCGTTCTAAACTTTTCGAATAAAAGATTTGGAAGCATTTTAATTCTTCTAATCTAATCTCTGATTTCCACTATGTCTTTTGTTAGAAACACTCTATTGATGATACCTTTTCTCTTCTTTCTGGTTCTTAGTACCTCTGCTATTCGGTTTTTCGATGAATCTCTTGCCATAGCGCTAGACATATCGAAAGCCTTTGATAGAGTCTGGAACAAGACTTTGATTACTAAACTTCCCTCCTTCGGTATCTATCCTTCTCTCTGTGACCTTCTCTCGGATTTTTATATCAACTGTTGTAAATGGCCACCGTTCATCCTTTATATCAATTAATATTGGTTTTCCTCAGGGTGTTGTCTTACCACCCCCCGTTTTTATACTTTTCGTTAATGATCTTTTCCTTATAACTTCGTGTCTTATCCACTTTTCTATCGATAATTCCATCCATCATTGATCCTTCCAATTTGAGAACCGACCCTCTCAACAGCAAGGATGGTTGGTGGCTTTGAAGCAGCTGACATCTGGTCTTTCTCGCGTTTATAATTAAAGGCAGAGGAAACGCGGTAGTTTTCAATGTCTCAAAAACACAATTTCGTCAACTATCTACTCGACATAATCTTCCTCAAAAAGAGAGAGAGAGAGAGAGAGAGAGAGAAGGAGAGAGAGAGGAGAGAGAGAGAGAGAGAGAGAGAGAGAGAGAGAGAGAGAGAGAGATCTTCGAAACACAACTCAATCCTTAGTCTGCTCTTAATATTGTTGGCGTTTCCTTTTCTCGTGATCTTAATAATAGCGATCACATATTTCTCTTTCTAAACAATCTTCTATGAGTCTGGGTGCTCTGAGGTCCATTCGGAACTTTCTCACCACCCAGTTGCTTGTTTTGCATAGGGTCGTTGTTTTACCCTTTATGGAGTACGTATCAATATCTGGGTGATTCCACACATATTGTTTTTCTCTTGTCTCTCTCTCTCTCTCTCTCTCTGCTCTCTCTCTCCTTCTCCTCCTCCTCTCTCTCTCCTCTCTCTCTCTCTCTCTCTCTCTCTCTCTCTCTCTCTCTATGGGCCTTTCGACTTGCTCTCCTACTCTCACTAGCTCTCTCCAATCTTTTTCTAACCGTCGAACGATTTCATTGCTCTCTTTATTCTATTCCTATTACAATATACACTGTTCTTCTGAACTCTCTCCCCTAGTAGTACCCAAGTACTAGTTACCCTAGTAACTCTAGTACCCTAGCACCACCTCCATTGAGGAGAGCTTGTGCGACTCTTCTTTCCACACTGTCTCAGTGTCCATTGAAGATGCCTTTAAGGGAACCAGTGTATGATTGAAAATATACCAGGGATAACTTCTGAAGGGGGAGGGGTGAGGGTGTCCGTTGAACATGCACTTTAAAAAAACCAGTGTGTGATTAAGACTACGAAAGGGATAACATCTTTGCAAGTGAGGCGCAAAAAGAGCGAACGAACCTTTGGGCAACGGAGTTCAGAGGAACCTTCCAACCTATATATATATATATATATATATATATAATTATATAGAATATATATTAATTTATATTATATATATATTACATACTAGAATATATATATATATATATATATATATAATATATATAAAAATATACAGTATATATATATATATATATAATATATATATATATATATATATATATATATATATATATATATATATATATATATATATATATATATATATATAAAAATTAATATATATATATAATATATATGCTTTATGTATTTCATTAACAGCAAAATAATATTTTTAAAAATCAGAAATATCTTAAAAATCATTACAATAGCGTACAGAAAAGAATAACATTGCTAAAAAATGAGGTGTCCAAACAATATTGCGAAAAAGTTAAAAAAAAAAAAAAAAAAAAAAAAAAAAAAAAAAAAAAAAAAAAAAAAAAAAAAAAAAAAAAAAAAAAAAAAAAAAAAAAAAAAAAAAAAAAATCTCAAAAACTTACAATAGCTACAGCCAAAAGAAATACATTTATGGAAACGTGTACAATTAAGCTTAAGAAATTTGTAAAAAAAAGGAGATATAATAATAAATAAATAAAATAATATTGGCTATTTTTTTTTTCTTAGGAGCAGGGACAGAATATATATATTATATTATATTATTTGTAAAGTATTACACGGCCAAGTAGGGTCTCGAGCGACGGTGAAACACAGGGGGATGACGTTTTCCAATACCCGTAGGGGAGGGGCGGAGGAACCCCGCGACACCCAAATACCAAAGAAGCGGGGGTTCCGAGACCCTCCCGGAGGGGGGAATTAGGTCCTACCCGTAGTTTCCCGGAAGGCCGAGAGACCCGACCCTGCCATCGGTGCGGTATACCTTGGTATTCTTACTAAAAAAAAAAAAAAGCAAAAATAAATATAGAAATTTGAGATTTTTTTTTTTTTTTTCTTTTTTTTTTTTTTTTTTTTTTTTTTATTTTTTTTTTTTTACATTTCCGGAGCTGCAAAATTTGGACCAGCATTCCAGCAAATTGTATTCCTTTTCCCTTTGTAGCTATTGTAGTTTTTGAGGATTTAAGATAAAGTATAAGAAATTTTTTTTGTTAATGAAATACATCTTTCCTATATATATATATATACTATATATTTATATATTATTATATTGATATATATATATATATATATATATATATATATATATATATATATATATTTTTAGTTATATATATAATTAGTTTTTACGTTATGTTTGTTGTTGGAGAGTATATTATGTATTTTATGTGAATAGTTATATTAATATAATATATTATTTTTTATTTATTTATTTATTATTTTATTATTTAGTATTATGTATTTATATATATATATAAATATATTAGAGATGCACCGGATTCGTTGAAATTTAGGTTTCAATCCCGTCCGTGGAACCTTGTTATCCTTTCTGAAAATACTCTCCACATTTACAATTCACTACAGTTAACACTTTATCTAACTATTAAATAAAGATTAATAAACATTTCATCTAACTAAAGAATGTTAATTTGTTTAAATGTTTTTAAAACCACTACTATTCCCCCTTAAGTACATGCAATTATGTTAATAAACAAGAGGATAGTAAATTAATATTATGAATAGCCACCACAACTTCAACTCGCAGTAAATACTAGAAGTAGCAATTTCCAAGAATTCAACTTGCCACTTGGCTCGAGAGAGACGAGAGAGAGAGAAGAGGAGATAGAGGATGGAGAGAGACGAGAGAAGATTGAAGAGAGAGAGAGAGGATGAGAGAGAGGAGAGAGAGGGGAGTGATTGAGAGAGAGAGAGAGAATAGAGAGAGAGGAGAGAGAGGAGAGAGAAGATCCCATTGAAACAAAACAAAAGAACAACAATGTATATAAATACTCAAATCTTTTTATGCTTACTATTCAAACTTATTTTTTAAAAAGTTGCAAGTGAACTAGTATATCACAACCGAGACAACCAATGCAAGCATTAAAAACTAATTGATTGCTTAAGGAAATCATTTCATTCAGAACTACAAAATAACTTTATTTTTTTTTAATTTACTCTATTACTGTTATCTTGGTTCTTTAATCGTGGTCTTGTAAGAACAACTTATTCTTCTCAGTACAGATGAGAGATGTAAAAAAAAACATTACTCACAAATCTGAATTATATTCTGTTGTAGAAACCTCATGTCCATTGAAAACATGTCCTTTTCCATCAGTCTTATCACATAACTCTTATTTGCAAAACCATAAGTTTAATCTTGTATCTCTACACTGTAAATCCTAAAGCAATTACAAGGCACATTCTTAGGTAATTTTGTCTGTCGTGGTTGCTCGGGTTAGAGAAAAAGGATTGCAAAGAACGAGATGCGGGAATGGATGGGAAGTTAGTCCAAAAGTAAGTAAGAGGCGCGTAGATTTATTGATAATTAGACATGCCTGGGATAACTGGCCTCACGCGAGAAACAGCAGGCTTAAACAACCACCTTCAAACATCGGAATACACAACGGAATTCTCACAATAGTGGAGGCTGCCCAATATCTACGTCTGGGAAGATGGTCAATTCGGTATAGCAGATCACTTTAATTCAAAACGAGGTCAACCCCCTACACTTAGAGAGAGTAATAAAGAAGGACTTTAGGGAGAGTAAGGAACGGATTAAAATCAAGAAAAGAATCGTGCCCCCCCTTATACCTAGACAGACTAGTGTGACAACTATTCTAACTTTGCGTAAAACAACCAATCCTTTGGGCCAACTAACCGTACCACCACCTCCTGACCCACTATAATACATTAGATTAGCATTAGTATCACAAACGGACACGAACTGCTCGTATGACCCAGGAATGCAGTTTCAGTTCAAGAGTTGAGGGCACAAAGCAAAAAAGAATTATCGCGATACTCCAAGAAGGGCAGTCCCACCTTGAGATAATCTACAGCATAGGGAGTAATCCAAAACTTCTGCCAACAGGCCAAAACCTATGGCGAATGGGGGTGAAATGCCTTTTTCACTCGCGCATTTGTGGCTCCGCTCTGGCGACCACCTCTTCCCTTCAGGAATACAAAATTTTGATTTATTTTTAGTGTATCCACTCCCCGATTAATCTCGTACAAGATGCCTTCCCAAACCGTAGGAGTTTCCGATCTACCACTCTAAGTAGACACACACAGCGACCATCGACACAGCACACCACCCCACACACCCACCACCACTCTAATAAATACTACTTATTTGACCATATTATACTATATAACTATTATTAATTTATTATATATTTATTATATTATACTATTATACGTATATTAATATATCTATTAATATGCATCCTTGTTTTTTTTTCTCGCCTTACTGTGATCTATATTACCATAACTTATCTCTCATTATTATTCGTACTTTCCTTTACTAAGATACATTGCTACAATTAATATAATTATACAGTTCCGACTTATTTATACTCATTATTTCATCGATAGCTCAGTTCTCCCAGGTGGATATAAAAAGGCAGTCTTTGCCTGTGGAGCATCGTTAACTATTATCTCTCGCGACGACGCTTCCGAGTCTCGAATCCCGGATCTATCTTGAAACAGCCACTTACGATAGCGCACGCCCTACAAAAAATTGGCCCTGCAGTAAGAGCATTTCTTGTAACATTATATACTTCTAACACAGCCAGATTTACCGATCCCAATCGTCGCAGTTTTACTACCTAACATCTCAATACCTCACATCATCACTAAAATGAAAACATCCAGACCAAACACCATACAACATAACAATCACCATTCTCGATATATAACAAAACATAAAATTCTCTCTCTCTCTCTCTCTCCTTCCTCTCTCCTCTCTCTCTCTCCTTCTCTCTCTCTCTCTCTCTCTCTCTCTCTCTCTCTCTCTCTTCTCAAAAGAAGGTCCGCCCATTTGGATCAAACCAAAGTCCACGGGGCTTGTAGAATTTCCAAAGAGTCGAGCCTGAAAACATGGGCGTGCTTGCTATCAAGCTTAGTTATAATTAAATCTTTTTAGTCACTATTATTCTTGGTCAGGACTCAATTATTCAATGTTGTAAGCCCCCAATTCCCTTACTCATAAGACCCTCTATCTGAGGTCAACCACACAACTCCCTAATGCGCGGTAATTGAACCCTCCCAAAAATTCATGATAGTGCCAGGTTCGCGCATTTTATCAAATTTCTCACACCTTAACACGCCCCTTAAGATTTTCATCTGAACACAACATTAGATTCTATGAGTATTTTTCTTTCAATAACTTAATCACTCCGCTCTAAGTGCTCACTAGAATTCATTAATTCACATTTTTCACTAAATCAGCATGTTAACTTATAAAAACTTAATACTTGTTCCATTATAGCTTACCATCCATAGGCCATAGTGAATTTCCCATACCGCGGGACTATTATACTCCCACTCGGTACTTTATACAGACACTCTGTCTAATAACCCCTATCTACCAATTACACATAAAAAAAAACCCTTCTAAATGTTATGGGCAACACAAAACTAAATATATGTGCTTATGCAATTAAATAACAGGGCTATCTACTTCCACCTCACTATATAATATATTCTATATAATTCTTAAAATAATAGATATATATATATATATATAATCATTAACTACTACAGTTTTCCCCCCTTATCCTTCTGTAACCCTCAGATTCTGTAGCAGCTCGATCACGCTGAAGCCACAACACTAACATATGCACTTCAGATAAATATCCTAAAGGATCATGTACATCGAAAGCATACCTGAGAGGGTCAATATTAATAAACGTAGCGTACGTCCCCTATCCCGGATCACCATAGTTCATCCACTGGTACCCGCGTTTTTTACACTCGATGTTCTAAATTCTCATGACTCCTCTCTTTTATAAATACACACGAGCCAGATACCTATTATTTTGTCAGTATTGCATAATTTATTTCTCCATCTCCAACAACCCATTCTACTATCGTACTACACACTATATATTTAGCTTTATTGATTATATCCATATTTCATAGAAAGCCTGCCACTATAACCACCTTAGCCACTCAATAAGAGTCATTATTCTCATATTATTTAAATATATATTCCTTTTAATATTAGTATATTAATTATCTACATAATCTGTGCATCCATTACAATTAAACGATATTATAAACTACTATATATAATATATAATATAATATATACATAGAATAATTTTTGCTACCTGCTTTATCATACTTATTATTAATATATTATTCTCTCAATATATTATTTATATATATATATATATATATGATACAGTATATAGAAACGTCATTTGCCTTTATGACCCTTATATAAAATCAAAGTAAGTCAGGTAGGAACGAAATTTGGAGATTAGTTTGGTCAGCTCTTATTCGAAGTGTAGGAAGGTTTCGACGTCCTACTTATGAATACTCTTAGTCACACTGTCTAGTCAATCGTTCAAGAAAAAATTTTACAGAGATTAAGAAAACATGAGATAGATAAAAAGATTAGATAGAAAAAAAGTATGCCAGATACAAGAAACTAACTTATGAAAAAGATTAATGGAAAATTTTTTTAAAACAAACAGATATAAGTAGATACACTTGTATTTTTGCACCTCAACAGCACCTCATAAAGAAAATGAAAAGTAGTAGATAGAAAGACATATATGATCTCAAAAAGCGACTGTGCCGTGAGATTAGTTTAGTTATGTAAATAGATATATTAGAAAGTATAAAGTAAAAACAAAATGAAACAACATTGGATAGTCCTCGAGGTCACAAAAAATAAAAAAGTTCTCAAAAAATTCAAATGCATTACTCAAATTTACGCAAAATGACTTGCCTAATCAATAATAAAATAATAATAATTAATAATACATAAATAATAATAATAGAATAATAATTTATTTAATATTATATATTTAATATATATTAATTAATAATATAATAATATAATTATTTTATGATAATTAATAATAAAAATAATATACTAAAATTTATGCACATATTTTATACAGACTAGAAAAATTTACCAATATATATTAAAAATTCAATACTATAAAACTAAATAAATGAAAACAAAATAAGATAAATGATAATAATTAAAAATAAAATAATTAAATTATTCAGAATAATATAAATTAATAATTAATATTATTTAAATCAAAAATTATTTCTCAAAAAAGAACCAACCAACATTATATCAAATCTTTTGTATTAAATATTATTTCTTGCATAATTATTTTGAGAGACGTCTTATGGCAATACATTCTTTTTTGTACGTCATCAGTAAATGACTTTTAAGGCACTTTTGGGAAATTAATAAATCCCTTATAATACTCGAATCCTTTTAGGAGTATAATTTTGATATATTTTTATATATAAATATCCTCTATTTATTATGATTTAAATCTCATGCTATTAAAAAGTTTGCAGGGCGGTGAGGCTATTTACAATAACACCAAATTTCTCTGGACGAAGCTCCAGAAAAAATAAATTTATTCATTTTATAAGATATATGTTATACTATTTGTATTTTCCTTATGTATATGATAAAGTTTTGGGTATACACCCATAAATAAGTTGTCCTATAACTGCAGATATTCTTTATTCTACCTAGGAGTGTCAGATAAAATAGAGCCTAATTATTATTTTATGTACCTAATGATTTGTCAGCATTATTATAAAAATGCCATAGTAATTAGTATTTGTTGGAAAGTACAAAAACTAATTCATTTTATATCTTATTATAGATTATTTAAAATTTGAACATAATTTCTTTTTACATACCGAATCAATAATCTAATTAAACATTCTCTATATAGGTTAGTATAGAATAAAAATTTTTGAAGTACTTCACTACCCTTCTAAATATTATAGTATATTCCTTGATATGAGTTTACATCATGTAAATATAAGGTATTTTAAAGCTTATAAATTAAATATTTATTGGCTATATATAAAGAGATAGATACACTAAATAGAATTTTACTTAGAATACTTTCTACTATACAGCCTCAGTATTTTAAAATCATATTAAAACAAAGAAATTATCAACCTTCTAGATTTCCGCATCAAAAAGACTCATTTATACAATAAGTATATAGAATAGACTAACTACTAAGATATATTATAAAAAACTCTTTTTAATCCATATATCTCAGCTCTCTGTGACAATGGTTATAAAGGGAATCTTTCATCTCGTTTTAACACAATTCTCTTGATTTTTCTCAAAGAATCTTAAAAAAGTCGTGAATTTATTAATTATTTAGCAGTGCTATTATAGGATACTAACCTTTCTCTCACAACAACATTCTCATTTCTAAAATATATTTTAATACTTATCTAATAAAAATATTAAAACATGGTTATTTGAAAATATTTATAAAGCTATTTTACGGGGTCGTATCTAGTTTGACATTATTACTTAACGTCAAGTCTTTCCTGTCCTCCCTTCTTATTCTACTCTATACATTCGGCGGTGTGAGTTGCAGAGCAAGACTCAAGGCCGAACGAAAGTGAGTCATAAGATGTAATCTAATGATGCTGTCCACTAAGAAACTTCTCTCAAATCGTCGCAGAACACCCGATTTCGCAGGAGCCATGAATCATGGATCGCGATTTCCAGAAAAAGTGCATAATCATCTGTAAAGTTTTTAGCTGGTGGTCTCACTCAAAATCAACAAAAATGAAAACTATCTAGAATCCGTAGGCAGACTCTATAATTTAAAACGCTCCTGTGACTCCATATAATAGCTATGAGTTTGCCTACTATCTATATATATAAATATATATATATAATATGGTCTTTAATAGTACTACACATATGATATATATATATAAGGATATCATTAAATTTAATACATTGTTCAGTTAATTATTAAATTATAATAAGTTATATTACTATCTTTATATGTCCATTTCTATAACATCTTAATTAGCGATAAAATAATATTTTAAATATTAATAATATAATATATAAGTTTTCATGATTTTATCTGTAAATTTAATTATATAGTAGTAATTTCATTCACAAAAGTTTTTAGTCATTTGATAAAAATTAATTTTTTGTATGGAACCTGTTATTGATGATAGTATTATGTCAGGTGTCTATCATAGAAAAGTACTAAAACTATATATATTAAATATATATACAAATGCTAATATATCTGAGCTAATAATTTATAAAATATAATAAAATTTAATCCTAATTATATAAATAATAAAATATAATTAATTAATTACTTTTAATATAAAAATATTATAAACCTTTTAAGTTAGAATTTAATAATTTTAATAATATTATTTTAGTAAAGAAGAAATTTTAAACTATTATTACTGTACATACCTTTGCTCTGTGCTGTGCAATCTATTTTTGATAGAGGTTCATGTTTCTTTTATTGACTGTTTTTTTCAAAAATGTTTGTATGTAAGTATGATACCTAGGCAAATGGTTAAAGATGCTGATTTGGGGAAGATACGAAATTTGCAAGATATTAAATAATATTAATACATAAAAAATAAGGCACATTTTCCCAGATATTCATTGCCCTTTTTTATGAGAAAGAAAAAAATCTTGTGAAATTTTTCTTGGAACTAGTGGCGTTGAGAGAGATAATGGGTAACGGTAAATAAAATTATTTGTTTGTTGGTAAGATATTACATTCTACAGTATTGTATTTCTTTTCGTTATATTAGATATCTTGGTGTTCTATAAATACAAAAACATATTACGATAAACTCCGAACTTTAGATATGGCTAGTTAACATCTGCAACTTATTCCTATTTAAATAGGCTTGTTCTGACGCATATTCCTATTAGTGTGTAAAGACCAACCTAAGTACCCATATGGATACGTGACGATGCAAGTGAAAATTTCGCAACTAACCCTATATGGATTTACTTGCAGGATAACATATTAACGTAAACAGATTTTCTTTCGTTGTTTTTCGGGCAGATGACTTTTTGCACACTAGAATAAATATCCCGCCACAATTTGTAAGTCTCTCTCGCTTTCAGGCCGCTCAGCTGATTAAACCAAAAGTTGTGCAGATCGTCTCGTACGAAAGTACGATATTATTATAAATAATAATTAAAATTTTTTGTTCTTTTCCTTTATATATTTTAAAAATTTTGAGCGTTCTGGTCATAAGAAATCAAAATGGTAAAATGATTAGCATCTTTAATAATATTAAATATAATGGAAAAAAAAAAGTTTTAAAAAAAAAATTTATCTCTGCTGTTTCAATATTCTCTGTATATAAAATATCCATTATCTTTATTAATTAGTTATATATAGTTTATTTCAAATATCAATATGGATTTTATGAGATCTATACTCATATTAACTGAATATGATATGTAGAATAATAGAATTTTAGTGGGTTCTGATTTGATTAACTAGAACTTAGTATGTAAATTCTACCATTATCATTAAGAAACATACGCACACTAACACACACACACACACACACTAAGTACACTAATACTACTATACTATATAACTCACGCCAACACACGCACCCACATTATATTAGTAAAAAGGATATAAGTATAATACATGTAATAATTAGAGATGTACCTATGATAAAATATATCTACTTAGTTATCTTTTTAGTTCGTATAAAGTATTTATTCTTTTACACTTTTAAAGTTAAGATATAGCAATATAATTTCAGAGAGATGAACCTATGTGAAAGGTATATATAATAGTTGAGTAATAACTATGTAATATGTAATATATAGTAGTGTACTATCGAAGTGGCGACGCCAGTCTCCTGTATTACTACTGCGTTAGATACCGTACATCTTCGTTCTAGCTATCGTACATACGTCGTACGTCTCAGTGTGCTCTCGTCTCTGCGAATAGATAAGATAGTTGATGTCAACATTATATAAATAATATAATATATAGATTATGTTACATATTATATATATATATTATATTAATGTATATATATTGGACTATTGCAGTGGCAGATAATAGCGAGAGTCGCGTATTCCTGGTCTAATGAGAAATCAGCTCTGAAGACCCAAAAATAATAGGCCAAATTGTTATCCCACCAGCTGTTCAGCGCTAAGATGATTTACTTCCGACCTCAATTAGGTGACACTATACTCTCTCCTCTGTCTCATAGCGGATGTGCCTCCGTCAGTAAACCTCTCAGTTGAACTTTAGGAGTTTTTATGCGATGATACTTCAAGCTCTTATAAATAATGTTTTAGACTGGCAATAGTTAGCTGATTGTAATACCACTGAACAACAATGTTCCAAATGACGAATATTTTCATAAAAATTGTAATAATAATATAAACTCTAAATGATAATAATACCGTTCAGTGAACCGGTAAAAGAGATTTATTAGTTATCAATTATAGAAGGATCTACTACGATAATAATAGTTTTAGAGTTACTTATATTAATATATAATCTATTGTAATATATATATCAGTATATATAATTATATAATGTATGTAATAATAAAGTTTAAGTTATAATTATAACTCTTAGTGTATAAGTGTTATTAATAATGTGTAATTATATTATTGTGTTTATATTTGTATCTATTTTTGTTGAAGTATGTATAACAAATTAAGAAAATACTCTAGTATATTATAAAGACCAGAACAGATATATGTAACATGTCATTAATATATAGTATATAGTTATATATGATTAAATAAAATGAATTTAAATATATTATTTATATGTGTATATAACAGAACAAATTATTTAACAAATTAACAGAAGATTTCATATCACTTAAATATTTCCAACTATCCATATACTTTACCCGCTGAAGGGAGAACCCTAAATCCGATCGCCTAGACAAATATTCGTATCAAACAAAAACTTCTTGCCAACTAAACAAGCCCATCCTAAACTAATTTTTTCCGTTTTGGACACACACATCTAATGACACTACCCTCTATCTCAATCCAATCACTTCAAAGAGCCACATCACAATATTAATCTGCACTATAAAACGAATAACTGGATATAACTGATTGAAAATAGAGTATAGCAAGAATACTCATACGCTCTTTCACGAAAGATAACGTGCTATCAGCCTCTTACTGGGAGCGCTCCCTAGTCGAATTCTCTTAATTCCGTATTCAGAATTGGGAAAATGTGTAAAATTAAAGCTTTTGAAGGATAAAAGGGCTGGCCGTTCCTTTCTCACTGTATTCGATCATCTTAACTAGAAACGAAAATGGTCTACCTTAAAGAAATCACCATTCGAGTTGAGAAATTAGATAAAAGACATGTCATTACAGCGCAGTAAATCACGATAATATAATCACCACCCTGCATCAAAACATACGAACAGCCTTAGCCACCTAGTAAAGGAAAACAAATACTACTAAGCTGCATTATATGGTACTAACTAGTATATATCTCGCAGTGCAATACACTTCCTCACAACCACCTTCAGATTCTCCCATACTGAAAAGCATTACACAAACAATTAACTAGGTTAAGAATGATCATTCAATTCAGTAATCTAGATATCCACATGACTTCTAGAAGCTACTATTTATGATCCTAAAATAAGATCTTTAGCCTGGGAAGAATCGCCATAGGAACTTGACTGTGCGTGGCGGTTAATGCGTGCCGTATCTCGCACTCTGTGCACATCCCCGATCAAGAATACAGAAGATTTTTAATAATCAATAAAGAACTTATTCCTCCAATGAGTATGCAGAGTAAATTTGTCCCCAGTAGAAACACGGAACAGGACAGAGAGAAAGGTCTGAAAAGTGCTTATCTAATCTAACATCAGTATTGCACCTCAACACTCCTTCTAACCAGGATAACTCATAGTTCTAAGAGACCTTGCCGGGCCTTTAAATTGCGGCAACTCGAAAAGTAGTCTTCGGGAGAAGGTAGTATGAGGCCATGTTCTCATGGGAAGGGTCAAGACGGGTGCCGAAAGGACGAAAGTAGGAAAATAAAGTTATTTGATATAAATTTATTATGATGCAGTTATTAGTGATGATAATTAATAGATTAGATATTATATATATAATTATATATTATGTTGTATATAAATGATAAAGATTAAAAACCTTTTATATATATATAATCTAGTAGGATTAATATTTGATAATATATATATTAATATATATATATGACTGGATACAAGAAATTAAAGATTATAATAGAGTACATGACTATGGTATCAATAGTGATATATGTATATAATATGATATTATATGATACTATGCTCTTGTTTACAAACATGATAGGAGGTGTATATTAATATTATACATTATTTAATATACTTGGAGCTTACATTTTCTGAAATTACAATGTTTCTTTCTTTAAAACCTTTTCTATTGTCTGAATTCGTAACTCGATTGTGTAAACTAAAATTTTTTTTGAAAGAGTATAATATATATTTGATTCTAATTTAACAATTTTAAATTTTATATTTTTTTGGTGATATATATTGATTTATACAGATATATAGTATTCCATTTGTTTACTTATAAAACTCATTTTTTGTGCAGCTAGAGAATTTAAATCCACTATGAAGATTATTAGTGAAATTATGTATAAGTTTAGTTTATAACAACACTTACTGTAATTCAGACATCTTTTATAAACATAATATTTTAATAATAGACAACTGTTGATCCCCTACGAATGAAAATGACCATATATGTAACTCTCTTTTAGTTATTCACAGATTAATTTGTAATTATCTCGATACGAAATGCTTTAGAGCATTTAGATAGGCAGAACAGATTCATGTTAGGTCGCACTAGTTTGATATATATGTGTGAGTGTAGATAATTAGCGTATATGAAATGAGAGCATAGAGCTTCATTAAGCATCTTTAATACTTTGATTATATATATTGAATTATTAATAATTATCATATAACAATTAATTCACAAATGCCGCAATCAAGAAATGAAGAATAGTATTGTTCGTAACTTATTAGAATTTGAACATCAAAAATTAGTAACGTATCTATAATGACTCGAACTACGATGGAAGCATGCATGACACGGAAGTATCGCGAGATGCATGAAAATATACGAAATCATAATAATGTATTATATGAAACTAATTTAACTATAGATGTTAATATTATAATTAATATTATGCTTAAAATAATCATTGAAAATTAGTTAAAATAAAAAAGTAGTTAAATAAAATTTAATATTAGTAGCTTTTAATTCGTAGTAGTTAACTAGTTACCATTAGTTACCATTAGTTAACTTATTTATTTAGGTTAACTACTAGCAATTTCAAATAATATTAGAGAAATGAAAATCATTTTTTGACTAGTTTTATTTAACACAAACAAAAGTATTAACGAAAAAATTAGTTTTCATAAAAAAAAATGATTTTAAAAAGGTCGTGAAAATTTTGTCCAATATTAACTTTATAACTTTTTTCAGCGAATAGAACGCACTCGTAACAATCGTATCTCGTAAGTATGACTTTTATTAGTAGCTGTTAGTAACTTTTTTTCAGCGAATAGAACGTACTCGTAACAGTCGTAGGTAACACTGGAAGTATGGCTTTTTTATTAACTGTTAGTAACTTTTCTCCCCGAATTGAACATACTCGTAAAAACCGTAGGTAACACTGGAGGCATAGTTTTTATTATTAACTGTTAGTAACTTTTCCTACCAAATAGAACGTACTCGTAACAATCGTAGGTAACAGTCGTAGGTAACATTTGAAGTATAACTTCTATTAGTATTAACTGTTAGTAACCTTTCCCACCAAATGGAACGTACTCGTATCAGTAGTAGGTAACAGTGGTAAGTCACTGAATGTATACATTTGATAAAAGTGTGTAAAGATAATAAGTGTAATGATTGATTACGTTTTGTTGATGGTTACGAACACAATTCACTTATGGGATAAAGATTGTATTTCATTAACAGCAAAGAATTTCTTATACTATATTATCCTTAGCTTCATTCACTATTCTCAAGCCAAACTTCGGTACGAAATATGAAGATGTTTTCGATTATGTATGTGTTGCGAGATTTCACCATAGGGGAAAAAGGATATAAGCAATTTGTCTTGGAAATGCTGTCCTCGGAGATTTTAGTGCCGGAAAATGTATTAAGGGAATATAATAGAAAAATAAAAAAAAAGAAATAAAATAGGAAAAAATATATACAATAAAAATATTATCTATCTATAGAAAGCTATCACACAAATAAGGGGGTTTAAGCTTGAAAGTGGAGAGTATGTATCTACCTTGTTTTTTATTTTTTTTACTAAACGAATAAAAAAACCCCATAAGATGTAATACGGGAAATTCAGAGAAGTGGGTAGATATAAAAGCACGCCTGAGGCAGCCTGAGAGAGAATCAAGGGTAGAGCAGGAGTCGGAGGAGGATTCACTCCTTTCAGGGATGAGTATCACCACATTAGATATACCGGGTGAATCTCCTATCGCGGGTTATGGACCTAATTCCCCCCTTGTTTCTCCAGCGGACGCCGGTCTTTCCGGAACCCTCTCTCCATTGCTTCCATCCGCTCCTTGTGTGTAATTATCTTGGGTTGTCCGTCATGGCCCTGGGGTTTCAACTTCCTTCTTACCGCCCCTCCCCTACCAGGGGGTATTGGAAACGTTCCCCCCCACCCTACTGTGTTCCCCGTACGGCTGCGATGTGAGCTCGATCTTTCTGACAAAGTACACATCTAGTTGAATCTATGTGAAAACAAGTATCCGTATTATACTAATCTGAATTGAGACCGATGTTCTGTTAGATGAGCAAACGATTGAGAAGGTAAGCTGTTTGTTGAGTTAGTCCATTAAAGTAATAATATAGCATATATATAAAATATAGATAATTAGGCATTAGTATTGATGAAATCGAAACTTATTATCAGTATTTTAATCATTGTTATAAATGTTTACTGATTTCGTTTAGTACAATCTTGATGAGAATTATTGCTTGCTTTTTATTTATTAATTATTAACTTTCTAGATTTCCTAGTTTTGTTGAATTCTCTTATTTGAATTATATATATCTTCACTTACCTTCTTTAAAAGCTGAATTCTTCGCTCATTAAAGTCACTGAGGTATTTACTGAATCTTTAATAATTATAATATATATTTTCAATTATTATTTACATTATACATAGCGTAATAATAATAATTAGATAAATTAATCGAAATGAGTTAGCAATTTAAAAATTTAACTATTTATAATTTATTTGTTTACATATTTTATTTAAGTATTGTTGAAACTTGAGACTGGGTATTCTGTCGTATGAACGTTTTGCACACTAACAGGAAAAAAGAAATAAATTACTGTAATGAAATTAATATATTCATTTTCTTCTTATTATGTGAGCTCAATATAACTTCTTACTTTAAATTTTAATAATTGTATTTAGTTAGTGCTCATTTTTATATAGAATTTTATTTTATTTTTTTTAATATTATACAAAAAATAAAGTGTTTGAACGGTATTAGCAAAGGATAAATTCAAGAAAATAATTTTTTAAAAAATAGGATTCTTTTAATAAATCTTCCAAGTGCACTAAAAAAATTGTAAATTTCCTTTTCGTTTTCTTACTGTTATGCTATTGTAGATTTTTATTGAGCTTTATTCTCTTTTTGTTCTGTTTAATTCTTTTTCTTTTTCTCTTTTTTTTCTTTTTTTTTTTTAATTTTTTATTTTATCTTTTTTTATTTTTACTTTTTTTTTTTTTAACACATTTTCGTCTGCCCTCCTGAGACCTCTCAAGGATCTTATATAAATTTGGAAACTCCTTTTATATCAAGTATTACTATTTTCCAACAATAGAATTGTTTAATATAAGATATGTAATGTACCTTTTCCCCAACCTGCTTATGCTATTGGTAGTTTTTGAGATATCAGGTTGTATTTTTTTAAAACGATATAATATTAAAATTTTTTAAGTTCTTCATCTGTTATATGAATATACATTATATTATTTCCTAATTTATTATTATTTAGCCTATATATAATAACTTTTCTTATTATATTTATATAATTTATATATTATATTATATATTATATTATATATTATATAATTATTTATAATTTATACATATGTAATAAAAGAGTATCAAAATGATTTCTTTAAATTTTATTAGTATAAAGATTTTCAATTAATATACTTTTACAGTTTAGTTATATATTTTATATATATATAGGACAATATATATGACAGAATTACGACTAATCGAAAGAGAATATTGAGTAGTTTTTTTGCTGAGATGGCAAAGCATTTAGCCTGTAGTGAAAGACATATATTGAAACTTATTTCATTATTTTTTCTATCTTAATTTTATATTTATATCTTTTTCAAATTTATATGTAGTATATTATATTATAATAATATATCAAGAACTTTAAATAATATTATATTATCATTATTATTATTGATATTATTAAATATTTATAACATTTTTTTAAATTTATTCTAAATTATAATTTAATTATATTTACTTTTTGTTTGCTACGTTTTTGTGTGATATCAATTGAACCTAAAAAGAGGTGGTTGTAATTTTGCTGACACGAAAATGCTGTTTTTAGTTGATTGAAATATTTTAATTTATATGAATATATATTATCATAGTATATTTGGGATAGGTGAGCTTTTATTTTAATTATAGTGTTAATATATATATAATAGTTTATATATATTATATTAATTTTATTAATATTTTAGTGTTGGTAGGAGTGATATATAAAGTAAAACTGGTAGTATATTATAGTAATACACTATTTAGAAAGTGACATAATATGAGAAGCCTCTTTAAATATCTATGGACAGGAAGCCGGCGAAAGGTTAAAAAATGAGAATTAATATATAGTAGCTTATATATGGGAAATATACTTATATCTCATGCTATAAATAATAAATTACAACTATAGGGATTAGGTTGCTTTGTTACTGTAACTGCACTATAATATAATGGACGTTGTAATAGAGGTATATAGTGTGGAAAAGAACACTTACGAGAATCTTGTATAATATTAACTAGTCATGTGATAGTTTTTTTTATTATATATTTGTATTTTCATGTATTGTAGTTATATATATATTGTGATTTATTATTTATTATGTTTTTTTATTGATTTATTTTTTTTTATTACTCTTCTATGTCGGTGGTGTTCGGCCGTTTTGTGACTGGGGGTTATAAGCAGTAAGTAAAGGAATATAGTATTAATTGTTGGGTATTTTTATTTGGATTTGTGTATCTGATCTCTGATATTTTTCATTTTTGTTATATTAATTATGTGCAAATTGTGCTTAGATGTTATTGTGGAGTATTATGTTACTGTTCTGTGTGTGTTTTAGTTAATCCTCTTTGTGTTGCATTTTTCCATGAATGTTCTATATCGCAATCCCATTGTTTTTATCATTTAATAATCTTCTAAGCAGGGTAATCTGTTGTTATGATGTATTTAAAATTAGTAATACTTATTATAAGAGGTCGTATTCGTAATTTTTATTTGTAATTCCTAATTACACTTATTCACACGCGTATTTGTGCCAGTATGATGTGTGTGTGATTTCTTCCTGTATTTGATTGTACCATGGAGTAATATATATGGAATTATTGGAAAGTTTTGTGTAAATAAAGTACGTATATATCTTATCGAGGAGGGTATAGTTCATACTCAGAGAGTACTGATATTACTGTTTATGACGCTCGTTGCGTAGGTGTTGGTTATTTATTCCGGTGGATGGTGTAGAAGATGACTCTCACGTAAGAGTGAGAGGTAGAAATCCTTGTGAACGGAAAGGCATAGATATATAAATACAACACCTTATAATAAGGGTCCAAGAGAAAAGTAATAGTAAAATACAGATGAGGGGAAACTGACACCTGTAGGAATTTAGGGAGAATAACCCTAGCAAAAACAAGTTTTGTAGGAGAAGATACAATGCTGGTATTTTAGTCGAAAAGGACACATTGCCGTTCGCACAGAGTGACTTGAGAACGACTTGATTTGTTTGGAGACCAAAGAATCCAAGTAGGTTGCAAGGTTTTAACAGGCGTAGTGGTAGAGCGGGTTTGTGTGGGGCAATAATAAATAGCTTATCGACATTTTGTAAATAAATGGGAGAAATTGAAGGAACATATTTTGATAATGCAAGATGTTTGTAATTTAGTATTTTTATTGGTAATGGCATGCAACAGTCGTATGATAGGATAAATAGGTAAAGGCGGATACCCGAAGTACATACCTACTATTGTAGCAAGGTATTAGTATAATGTATGGTGGTGTTGGTCGGTAGGATATATAGACTCCTCTCTGAATGGAATCAATAAGCTAAGGTATGTAAGAATATGCCTGCCGCAGTGTGTAAGAATAATGGTGTTGAAAGTGATTCAATGGATCGTTAAGAAAAAATATTTATACTTTATATATAACATCTGTTTATTTTATAAAATATAAATGCACTAGGTAATCTTTAGATGATAGGTGAGGCAGGAAAATTGTGTTGTGATCCCATTGGGTTAGATTGTTACAATTTGTAATATAGTCCAGATGCAGTGTTGTATGAAAAGAATTGAAGAGTAATGCGGGGGTGTGCAACAACGGAATGATGGTGTATTCTGTTTGCGCTGAGGTTGTGTGTGTGTTATAGACTAGGTATAAAGTAATTTAGGGGAATATAGAGGATAGGAAATGATTGAGGATGAAATGTAGAGGGAGGAAGTGTGAAGAGGTTGTTATGGTCCAACTATCACATTTAGAGTAACGTATGTATATAATTGCGAGGGTTACTGATGTTGGGATTAGCGTTTCGTGTGTGGTGAATCTTGAAAGAAAGCTCTTTTGATAATGAAGGATTGAGGTTAGAGAGTATTTTGGGAATAAGGACTAGTGTGTTAGAATAAAAGGAGGGGTTTTTAGAAAAGTAAACTGTAAATGTAGGTTAATATGAGTAAATCATGTATGGTTATAATTAATGTTGATGAAGGACAGGTCCATCGTGGTGAATTTATATGTTAGAATGGTAGATGGAGTTATCAGGTAGTCTGGATTAACAAGTTAATCTAGTTTAAAATATTTAGGAGTTATATGTTGGACTGATAAAAGGATAACGGGATGTGCAGAGTGTAGTAAGTGGACAAGAGGTAAGTATTGTGAAATTGGGCAAGTTAAGGAAGGTGGCTGGTGCAATTTTAACCCTTGGTGGTAATTGATAAATTAATAAAGGGACTAAGTCTTGAGATACAGCGTTCGAATGCGATGTCTTAACATTGAGGGTAAATGTTATTTACGAACAGACTATATGTTAAATGTATAGTACGTGGAGTTATTACTAAATGGTACTGGAATAAGCAGGCGTTATTTGATTCTTCATAATCTATATAAAGTTCCCAATAAACGTGTTAACTAGTAGGAGTACTGTGATTTAGATGTTTTTAGGTGGCATGTCAAACAATCTTAGGGGGGTGATATGTTAGGTATGTGAAAAAGAATTGAAATAAAAGAGAGATGACCGTAAATTAGGAGGAGTTTAATATGTTGGATGTGAAGGAAAAATATAAGCGAGTTAAAAAAATATTAAAATGAAAGTATGTTGACATGGTTTGGTTACTCATAATATAGGACAAGTAGGTGATCTGACAGTCGGTTTGGTTTAGATACGGATGTATAGTGGTATGAGTGTGTTTCTGTGTGTTGACAACATGGGGAAGACTGAAGAAAAGATGGATATTGTCAGTGAAACGAGAATTGTCTGGAAGAGAGAGCAATGAGGAAAAGTATGGTTCAAAGCATAAAGAATAAGGTTGAACGATAATAGGAAGTTTGAATGAGAGGGGTTTGTGTGAGGACAAGTAGGTAGTCGCACAGTGAACTGGTCGAGGTACTCTATGCACACGGGCGCTGAGGAAATGAGAACCTACAATATTCCTAAATTTACGTTATAAGAATCGAATATTATAAAGAATAGTACGATAGTATGAGGGGTACTCCGTCTAGTCCTGAATGAGGTCCCGTGAAGCGAATACCTCTAGGGTGGATTTTTCTGACTGCGACGAGTTCTCCCAAGACAATGTAGGATATAGAGGTAGGGCGGTAAAGGAGCCTGGGCATTTCTTTTCGTAATGATAAGTTAAACTTAATGATCATAAATCTTCTACTACTGATTATGTTAACATAATATAATTTAATTTAAAAGTACTATTTTCCTTGTTTATTGTTTGCAATGTGTAACGAGTTAGTTTAAGTTGTATATATATATTATATATATATATATAATATATTATATATGTAATATATTAAATCAATATTTATATTTATACTTATATATTTATTAATTATATGTTATATAATATAAATACTATAGATATGATTATATATATATTATGTTAATGAATATATATATATAAGTATATAAGTAATTCATATATATAATATATATATATAGTATGTATATAGTATGTATAATGGTTTATAGTACCTATATATATATAATTCATAACCTAGAGTTATTTGATATATATCTACATCTCCACTGGTCAACAGATTTATATAATTAGACAACAATCAAGAAGCATGATAAGATATTGGACGGAGCAAAATTTTTTTTTTTTTGCATTTATTGTTTTGTTTTAAAGTTACTTATATTTTCAACATATATCAAGTCTCTTTTAGGTGTATTATAGCAGTTAAAATACAGTAACATCAGCACATAGTCTATTGATAAAAGAGAGAGGTGAGTGAGCAAGAAGAGGAAGATAAAATATATTAAATAAAAGATAAGAAAGGTAGATATATTAATAATGACTATATAACATATGTAAATAAACGTTACTTATCTAGTGCTCCGTCTTTTGCTCTAGGCCGAGCGATTAAGTAAAAACTGATATTACATTTGGCGAGCTAATGATGCTGATTTATATTATTATTATTGAGAAACTTATTCTATTTCATTATTTATTATTATTCAATTATTCCCAGCCAGAAAAAAAAATCTCACACTTATCTTATTATATTATGATTGACTTTTCACGTAGATCATTTTATTATTATTTATCCTATGCAAAGAGTATATATTTCTCTCTACTCTCCCCTCTCCTCTATCTCTCTCAACAGTTATTATTTTGATGAGTTTCGCAATGTATTATCATTTTATTATATTTTAAAAATCATTACTATATGAATATTAGACTTTGAGCTTTCCTCGGAGAGAACGAAAGGTACACTTAAATTGAACATATAATAATATTATATATATAATTAATCAATAGTATTAATGTAGATATATTATGTTAAAAGTTAGCCCTTGGTTTATTATTTTAAAAAAACTATATTTATAAATTCGATTACTCTCCCTCATAATATATGTATATATATAGATAGATTTGAAGACCGCAACAGTCAAAATACGATTATTACAAAAAAAGAAAATAAAAAATTGAAAAATTACATTTTAAACTATTTATATATATATATATATTAAAAAATAATATAATAAAATCATTATAAAAATTATATATATGTTATATATCTAGGACAAAACTATGTATCATCTATAAAGAATTAGTTTATTATATATATAATATACTTTATTACTAAAATTATATCTTACTTATTCTTATAATATTCTGTATGTATCGTAAATAGTATATATATATATATATAATATAAAACATTCACTGGAAAATTTTAGAGTTTAAGATTAATATATATACTATATATATATATATAGATATTTTACTTATATTATAATAATACTATATAGTTGATATGAATATATTATTAATATTATCTATATTAACATATAGTACTATATATATATTATAGTATACAATAAAAAATTTATATTTATTTACTGTTATTTGTAATATAGTTTATTTAATTAATTGTTTTTCCATTAATATAACAATTACTAATATGATGGGAGTTTAATCAAATGTATTAAAAATACAATAATATTTCAATCGATAAGCAATATACCAAAATAAAAATACAATCAATATTTACAACCGATATTTAGATATACTATAATAAAATAAATTAGTAAGAAACTTACAATATATATAGATTGATTATTGTATTTATCAAAATGAACAAAATTATCAAATTTAACCATAATATAATTAAACTTTTTAAAAGCTGTTTTCTTAACGCATATATATTATACTTATATAGTGTTATATATTAATTAATAATAGTCTAAATATTATATATATTCTAATTATAAATAAAAAATGCTATATGGTTAATATATATCCCACATACCATAGATTCTATATTTAATAGTTTTATCACTAGAAGAGTCAATTTATTAATAATATATATAATGTAAGTAAAATACTCTGGAAATAATGAGGACAAAATTTAATATACTATTATAAAATATATAATATTCTTAACTATTGTTTTATAGGTGGAAGAAATTAATATGATCCATTGACTGACATCTAAACAGAGTATATTAGAAGTATAGAAAAATTATTTCACCACGATGTACTATACTGTGATTATCATAATACTTATATATATAAGGATACCTATACTAATATTACCTATCAACGGTATAACCGAAAGCCTAATACGAAGGAAGTACTATATCTAAAAGAACTATACATATAAAATTACCATTCAAATAATATTACAGTTACTCATGAGATATATATATTAATATATAGTATTAGTGCAGTACTATTAGGAATAGACCACAATATCAGTACTCATATAGGTAAATTAGCAGTGGAATAAATGAAATAAACTAACTATTAGACATCTCATCTTAACTATATATTATATTATTATATATATATACAACACTATATTTAACTTATGAAGAAATATACATAATTTTATGAACATACCACTTTACTGGCACTAGTAATATTATTATATAATTACTTTTATTATCTCATATAATATATGAAGATGAAGATAAGAAGAAGAGATATATATTGAATCCACAAATACTAAAAATTTAACACTATTAGCCGTCACTCATATTACTTATAAATGTTCCAAGATAGTACTTACTCATATAATTAATATAATATACTATAATCTTAACTAATATTTATATAAATAATATATATTTTATTAAAATATATATTATAATATATTATTTCTTTATTACAGAAACAAACAAAAAAGCTATAATATTACTTTTATTACATTGCATTTTAATATAATTAATTTAACTGTATCTAAAAAATTTTTAGGTATAATATTATATATTAACTTAATAATATATATATAAATATATTGATTACTAATATATAATATTATCATATATATATATTTTATTTAAATATTATTTATATAATATATATATTATAATTTTATTAAAATATGAGGATTTCATACTATACTTTAATATTATATTATATTTAGTAACATACGTACATTGACTATTATAAATACTATTAATACATTAATTTCCGAATAATTTATTTACCAACTGTAATATAATAATATAACTCTTTCTATGAAATTGTTAAAAAATTAGGTACCTAAACTAAAGGAAGATTAAATAAATTTAGGATATATATATAATTACTTATATATATTAACTCAATCATTAAAAGAACATGCTATGGTTTGCTGAGTTATATTAGATTATAAAATATATATAAATTATTTATATTAAATATATATATACTATAATGTCATAATAATATTATCTTATAATTATATATATATTAATAATATATAGTTATATACTATTACATATAGTATATTATATATACATAATATTATATATTATATATATAATTAAATTATATATATATCCATAACCATTTAACGATTATAACTATATAAAAGGTAAATTCGGTTAGTGGTTGGCGGCAACCACAAATTCAAACCTACACGCGCTCTTAAAAAGGCCTAAAAAATTTTTGTTTTTTTTTTTTCTTTTATTTTTTTTTTTTTTTTTGTTTTTTTTTTATTTTCAAGTTTACTTTATTTTTTCACCCATAGAGGCAAGCACACCCCTGTCTTGCCGCCTTACTTATGGGGCGATTTCCACAAGATGTCGAGTAAGAGATAGATATAAACTAGAGAACATCGGCGCTTTGGAGGGCGTCGAGAGCGAGCACCCCAGAAGGAGGTGCGTTCTTATTTCGTGTTTGGCAAATTTGTTGTCAATCTGGTTCTTAGCATTTTAGGGTTTTAAAAGCATTAAATAGAACACAAAAATCTTATAAGTCACGATCGTGGGGGAGTACATTGGGTCGTAGCATGTTTTGAGATTATTCTATAATTTATAACGTTGCATCGTAGATTTTAGAGCGTGGACATGAGAATAAGCCATGAAACGTTTCTGCTCGCGGGGCGTGAAAGGGCTATGTTAGTAACTTCGATTTGGCCTCCTTTTCTTTTCTGGTAGTGAACAAACGAATTTATGAGCTTATCGTCCCTCCTCAGGAGTAGGTAAAAAAGAATGAAGAGTTTTTTTTAGAGGCGAGGAACTGCTGATAAAGAGATGTTTACATTAAAAAAATTTTTGGTGCTATGCAGTTTAACAGTATCAACGGGCGGTTTTGGTAGGTATGTTAGAGATAAGAAGATTTTAGTATTAAGTATGTTTGGTTAGGCTGAGTAACGTATGTGATATGTAGTGTAATCCAACTGAGATCCGCCTACTCAGATTTGTTGACCCGTAATTGGGGAGAGGAGAGAGGAGGAATTATGTTTTGTATAGTGTTGTGTATAGATCTGAGATTTTGTACTCCCTACGATATTTACCACGGCATAGTATGAGGCTGGTGAAGCAATCTGAGGTGGAGGAATGGGGTTATAAATTTGGGACATGTGTTCAGCATGGTGTGGTGGGGATTACTGGAGTGTGAGATAATTTTTTGGATTTAGGAGAATATTGGTCTGGTTGATTGTAGACAAAGTGGTGGGTTGGATTACAGGTTTTTTGATAAAATTCTGATTAGCATAATTATTCATTAATTATATATTGAGTCCGACTTCATATCACATCTCCATCGTGTGTGGAGATGGGAGAGGATGGAGGTCTCGGGGTGCACGTTCCTGTAATGTATTGGATGGGCTACTGGTTTATTTTTTTGTGCAATGTTAAAATGAAGATAGATTATTCCCTGTGATAGTGTTATTTCTGAAAGTCGGCTGTATTTTGAGAAGATTGTCTAAAATATTATATTGTGTTCGAAAAGATTTTGAGAGTGGCTGAACACCAGGGAACCATTGTCTTGCGTGAGGGAGGCATAGTTTAGGGTTTTGTTCTAAGGTGAAGTTGTTTATAGGTAGAGCATGTGGAAGTTATAGTGAGTGAGTGGTGCCTTTCTATCGAACTCGGCCAATTCATCTTGATGGTTTGTGGTATGTGGTTGCATTTCGATTCGTTGATAATGTGCATTCATTCTTAGGTTACCGATTCGTATTTATCCTGGAGTGTTTATTATTGTTACGGTTTTTCCTATCTGGTGCCTGATTGGTGTTTTTCTTAATTTTCACTGGATTTGAATTCATTTTATTAATTTGAGGAAGATGATTATTCATTTAGGTCTAAATGTGGGGGGAGAGCGGTCAAATGCTGAGTAATAGGTGCACATATATAAGTATAAGGCGTGGGGAGCATGACCGGCTGGTAGATGTGTAATTCACCGTGTACATATTTTTGGGGTTTATATATTTAATTTTGCTTTTATGGATAGGAGGTTTGTTTGTTCAGGGTAGTTTGTGGAAATTAAATCGGGATTGATATGGAGGAATTGGTTAACATGGGGTCAATTCATTTAAGGGTAATTGGAGGATTTATAATTACCCTCACTTTCGGTATACGTGAGATTTAATATATTTAGTGTTATTTTATGTAAGTTACTATATACAATATATATACTCATAAGCATAATAGGTACAGTAGCTACTTAGGGCGATCGCGGTCATTCTGTTCGGTTTGAGATTAACCAATTTTTCCTTAAAAAAAAAAAAAAAAAAAAAAAAAAAAAAAAAAAAATACCGTTTTTAATTAAATTTTTAGTAATCCAATTTTCTAATACATGTAAATATTCTTGGGTATAATTTGGTTGGGCTGATGTTTAGCGCATGTCTGGGCTGTTTGGAAATAATGACTGATTGTCGTGGTTACTGCCTTGAAGTAAGTAAGTTTGGTGGGCCGCCGGTTTGGGGGTGGGCAGATTCTGCTGTAAAAAGTTTGAATTAAAAATGAGAGAGAGGATGGCCCGCCCTGGACGGCCAATTTTGTGATTGATTGTATAGAATCGGCGAGAATGGAATTCCCCTCTCAGTACAATGAAGAACTTTAGTTAAAACTGTAGTTGGTGAGAAGATTGTGGAAAGCCATTTTCTCTCTGTCGTTATGTTTTCGTATAAAGGGTGATGGGAAGGAATTTTTTTTGACTTAAAGGTGTAAGTTATTTACTTTAGGACTGTGATGAAAGCTTTGTTTTATGTCTATTGCGGATGAGTTATTAGTTCTGTTGGACAGGGAGATTGGTTCGAAGCCATAAAATGATCGTGTTGTGTGATGTTAGAAGTGAGTGGCTGTGCGATCCTGTAGATGTGGTTGCTTTTGAATCCTGTATTTGGAAAATTTACTATATCTGGAGATGTTTACTGGGTTGAGAAATTTTGTTTAATTTTTTTTTATCCTTTTTTTTAATAATTTTCTTTAAACGACCATTTTAATAACAAATTTCTCTGAGCAGTGTTTAACTTAATGGGAATTAGTAAAGTAGAAAGCAAAGTATTTAGAAAAATTGGGACGAAGATAGTAGGAGGAGTAGAAGTTATCCGGAGACTGTTTTTTGTTTTTGAACGTCTCCTCTCCTCGCGCGCACCTTATATGATATTACAAATGCTTGTTTTCAGATTGGGGTTACTTTAGGGTTAATATTACGGGATTGGACCATCTATATCAAAGGTTATAATTTGGTTAATAATATATCGTAGATTTACTAGATTTATTTCCTTGTGAATTTCAAAACTACGGGGGGGGAGAGGTAAGGTGATTGCTATGTTATGTATTTTCTGATCGCGGGAGAGGAACATCCACTTCAAAAACCAACGAAACATTGTGAGAGGTCTCGTTTTACCGCGCTCTGACCGTAGACTAACAATTAGGGGGATGTCTGATGAGCTGAAGTTAAGTTTCTACGCGGTTCAGTCAATTTTAACTGAAGATTTGAAAATGCTTCGTGTCCGCAAAATTCATTCCAAAATTGTTGTCAGACCAGCAGAAACAACACCGACTTGATATATCCCAAGACCTTATTAATCGGGTCGCAAGTGACCCCGATTTGTTAAATAGCGTAATTACGAATCATGGGTTTATGGGTATGACCCAGAAACAAAGGCACAATCATCGCAGTGGAAGGGTCCAAATTCGCCACGACCGAAAAAAGCGCGACAAAGTCGGTCGAATGTGAAGACAATGTTGATGTTTTTTTCTATTTTAGGGTGGATCGTGACATCACGAAATTTACCCGAAGAGGGCAGACGAGTCAACCAGGGAATCAAACCTATACAGTGTCTGAGCGTTGCGCAAAAAAGTGCGGGAGAAAAAGGAGGCACTCTGGCGAGACAAATGTTTAGTCGCTCCACCACGACAACGGCAGCGTAACTCATGCTGGCCTTCTCCGGATCACGACATTTTTTATTAAATTCTAAATACCTGACATGAGCTCCTCCTACCACCCCTGATTCTCATGATATAGCATCCTGCCGACTTCGTATCGTTATCCAAAATTGAAAATTCACATGAAATGGGAAACGATTTGCACAATTTAAGTTCATCAATGCAATTCGCCTAGACATGAACAAATGTCTATCATTCACCAGAATGTAACTCAGGTTCTCTGAGAAAGATATCGCACTGATTCTTTTTCATTACGTTTCAAGACAAGAACAGTTCCCGTTACAAAACATCCGCCGCGAACCTTAGCCCCTCTTATTTAAGCAAGGGGCGCAGACCGTCTTTAAAACTTTCCAATCTTCTAATTTTCCTTGATATTTAAAATAAACTTGATTACTTGTTGGTAGAAATGCACTGTTTGTTTTATTTTGAGAAGGGTTTTCTCAATGATATTAATGCTAAGCTTGGAACTAACTATGTGCTCTTTAAAATTTCAAAATTGTAGCCAAAATGTTGGCACTTTCGCTTATAGATAGTTCCAGATGTGACTTGATATTTAAAACTTATATTCATAGAAAAATTGAAATTAAATATTGAATATGATTCGAAATTATTTAATATCTATATCACTATAATTATTGAAAAAGCATATATTTGCCTTTGATTTATTACTTTACTTCGATTTCTGTTCATTGTTGAAAAAATATATAATTCACACACATTAGGTGACGTCCTCCGTGGGCGCACAGACTACGGATGCTGAGGAGAGTTCAAAAGCTTTCAAGAAAAAGCCTTGATTGGTAACATACCGATATGTGTTTTTTTTTCTAATTAAGTAAAATATTTTTAAAAAATTTTTAGTGTTTTTAATAAATTTGTATTGTAAGAGTTAAAAAATGTGATTTGTTGAATTAGAAAGAAGCTAATTTTTAATGATTTATCAATGGTAAAACAGGGAAAAGGATGCTTTTTATCTTAAAAGCATCCTTTTTTCATTTACTTATAATATGAGTCAGATTACATTGCTCTCTCTCTCTCTCATACACACAATGCAACACACACACACACACACACACCTACACACACACACACAACACACACACACACCACACAGCACACACACACAGCACACAACCACACCA
>JABUQX010017812.1:35000-38867 GCA_015478945.1 Trachelipus rathkii
GTACAGTTCAGTCCGCCTCTTTTTTTCCTCTCTTGATATCATTTCCCTCACTTTTACGTGTTGAAACTTCCCCTTAAATGGGTCGATATTTTTCCTCTGCCTCGCCCGAGTCTCTTGAACAACCTGAGCGCTCTCACTTTCACTCTCTCCTCTCTCTTCCTCTATCTGCTCTCTCTTCTTCTCTTCACAAAGTTAGCCAGAAATATATCATTGTGGATTTGTTTCGACAAGGCCTAACAAATTATATTGAATTTATGGAACCGAATAATATCGCGGTTTATTGAAAGAGAGAAAAGAAAAGAAAAAAAGACGTTCTTGAAATAATATAATATTTCCAATTGTATGTACATTTTTAAAGACTTATTTTTAGCTTATAAACATGTAAGAAAACATTCTTGAAGTTTTCATTAATCTTATTTTATAACTTTGAAACATTTTTATTGAGATCTTGCCACTCACTGATCGGATTTCATTCTTATCTATCCTATCTAGATCAATTTTTATTTATTCTCTCTAAATAAGACAAGATGGAACAGTGATTTGGTGAAAACCAATCCTCTGGAATAACAAATGAACCTTTGTACAAACACTTTCTTTTTCAATTTATTCAGAAAATATTATTATTATTCATTAATTATTATTTATTATTATTATTATTATTATTATTATATATTCATTATTATTATTATTATTGATTAGTTATTATTATTATTATTATTATTTATATTACTGTTGTTTGATTGTTGTCTGAGAATCCGAGTGTGTTGTTGTTGGTGGTTCTTGTTGTGTTGTTTTTGGGGTTGGGTTGTTGTTGTGTGTGTTATAATGATCTCATTTATATTTTATTATTATTATTTATATTATTATTATATTATTATATTATTGATTATTACTTCATTATTATTCGAAATTATTATCTATTATATGATATTCATTAATTATTATTATTATTTTGCTTTAATATTTATATAGAATTCTATTAAGAGTGAAAATATAACTTCTGGCATCACTTCCCGCAGGTTGAGCATACAAATGCAGCCTTATATTTTATCTGTAACAGTCTGAGGGGGAGACCAAGTCTAAAGGTGGTGAACGTCTCATAACTAAATATGTTAATATAACATGATGCTCTTTTATACGGTTATAATAATTTGCTTTATGTCCTGTGAGTGAACGGTAATAATACCAAATGGGGTTTCTGCGACGGCTTATAAGACATTGAAAACGCTAACTTACTCACAATATATCCAGTATATATGTGCTAGTAGGTAGCAAGGGAGCAGGAATTTTAAAAGTTTATATATAATACATTATATATATACTATATATTATATATATATAGTATATATTATATATATTATATATATAAGAATATAATATATATATATATATATATAATATTATATTGTTAAATATGTTATCGCAATTTATTGATTAGATTCTTAAAAAACGATAAAGTGGAAGGTAGAAGGGAGATACGATGCCGTTCTCCGGGCATTGAACCACCGCATGTTCGCGAAAATGAGACGAATTGTTCGAGTGCTTGTGAGCTGAGCTATCCCTGCAACCAAAAAAGTTGGAGTTCAAGAACAGTTCTTTAAAGCAATCGAGTCCCTTCAAGCGAACAATCACCAGGGTCCACGCCTGTCCTCATCCCTCGTTCTTAATAATGTCGATAGGTGTTAAAATATTGCAATTATCGCGAATTTATGCTGATTTCAGATTCATAAACAAAGAAGGGAACTCGTATGCGTTTAAATTTTTCTGAACTCAACTTTTTTGGGATTGAGGGATAGCTCAGTCGTAAAACATCGAGCATATTGTCCTCATATCGCAACATGCGGTGGTTCAATCCGGAGAAGGCAGTAATTCTTACCTTCCCACTTTGATGTTCTTGATATATAAGATTACGCTATACTTATATATTATAGTATTGAATGATAATCTATATATATATATATATAATATAATGTTTCTTTTTGTAGCGACGCAACACCGAGAAGACGGTTGACAACCTAAGCCTGCTACCGCACTACGCAAGTATTGATGTATGGTTGTTAACAAGTTCCGCTAAGATATTTTTTAAGATTGGCTGCTCATCCATTCACTTAAACCTTCGCTCTTCATTCATTTATTTTGGGTTCTCATTATTATATCTTTGTGGTAACAGTTTTAAAAGTATCCTTCGAAAAGCAGTTAAACCGGAGATACCTCATTTCCATATTGAAAACAAGTTACGGCTTAGCGATGTCTCGTGCCCCTTTCGTGCTTCTCAGTGGACGTTGCTTCCAGTTAGCAACCGAGATGAATGACAACTGATTATTTTTTTTTTTTCATCCTTATTAATAAATTTTTGATCTTGCTTTCAATGTTGATTTAGTATATTCTCAGAGTAATTGAAATTGTGCCCACAAGTGCAAATGTTATTTTAGTGGGCTGGTGTGGTGATGTATGTATTTTCAAACCGAAAAATTACTAAAAATGATTAGCGATGGGATGATACGATATGTTTGAATTAGTGGGTATTTGTCTCTTAATAGGTGGTAGGACTGTCTTGAAGTTGTGGATTTCAGTTGTTTCTTGTAGGCGAAGCAGGATATGCCTTCCAGTTTACTAGTTATATATATTATACTATATATATATATAATATATATATTATATTATATTAATATATATATATATATTATATATATACTATGTCCCATTACTATATAGATATATCATATATATATATATATTTATATATATATGATGTGTGTATGTGATGGGCGCGGCGTATTTGTGCTGCATATTATAGTTAATGAGCACGAGCCCTTACAGCTAAGAGGATAATTTTTCCTTTTTTTCATGTCGTATTTGATTTTCATCGTTAGTCTTGTTTTAGAAATTAAAAAAATGAAATAACAAAAAGAATGAATTAAAATGAAAAGGGATTCAGGCGAGAAACAAAGGTGAAGGAGAGGAGGATAAAAGATTTCAGGGAGAGGAGGAATTAAAGGGACACCAGGCAGGGTGGAAAAAAAGACATCAGATGAGAAGAGGATAAAGGCATCAGAGAGCAGAAGGCTAAAAGGAAATAAAAGATGAGGAAAAGAAAAGGGCATAATGAGAGCGAGGCGATAAAAGGCATCACAGAGAGGAGGAATAAGGGATATAAGAAGGACGGAGGATAAAAGGCATTAGAGAAGGAAGGGTAAAAGGCAATCAGCAGAGAGGACAGGATAAAAGGACATCAGAGGAGGAGGGATAAAAACTCATCATTAGAGAAGGAAAATTAAAAGGATCTGAGATAAAGAGGTAAAAATTATCACGAGGGGGAGAGGATAAAAGCTTCGAGAGAGAGAAGAAGAGTAAAAGCAATAGAGGAAGAGGAAAATAAAAGACATCAATAGAGACGGAGAATAAATGCGATCAGAGCAGAGAGAGCGAGGAGAGACAATGATTCAGAGAGAAAGAGAGGAAGCTGACAAAAGGCAATCAGAAGAGGAGATAAAACGCATCATAGAGGAGTATAAAAGGTTGTCTGAGAGAGAGAAGGATTCAAATGGCATCTTGAACAAAAGAGGATAAAAAATCATAGGAGAGAGAAGGATAAAAACATAGAGAGAGGGAGGATAAAACCCATGAGAGAGAGAAGAGACGGAAGATAAAACACATTAAGAGAAGGAAAATAAAGTCATCAGAGGAGAGAGGAGAGTGGAGAGGATGAAAAAGGCGTCAGAGAGAGGAGGAGGAAAGCAGTCGATAAGAGAGGGAGAATAAAATACCAGAGAAAGGAGGATAGAAAGCGATCAGAGAGAAGAAAATGAAGGAATATAGAGATGTCAGAGGAGGATTAAAAGACATCAGACGGAGAGAGACCGGAGG
>JABUQX010017813.1:7500-10000 GCA_015478945.1 Trachelipus rathkii
GATGGGGAATACCTGATCGACTTTGCGATAAGAAACAAATGGCTTGTTATCAAATACATTCTTCAAACATGAAGAAAGCAAGAAATGGACGTGGTAAGGGTGGAGTGCGGAGGAACAGAGATACACGGAGAAATCAATGATTGACATGATACTAGCTAGTGATACGAGGATGTTGAGATTGAAAGAGCTTACGCCCGATTCACTAGATTCAGACCATTAGAATGGTATTGGTAAACTGATTTGGAAAAAAAAGGAGAAAACCAAGGAAGATAACAAAAGAGAGATCTGTTTGGAAAAGCTGAGGGTGGATGGTGTGGTAGAGCTGTTTAATGAAAACTCAGCGCAGAATTCGAGGGACAGAGAACAAGAAACGGCGGGGAGAGTTGGGAAGACCTTTAAAACGAAGAGTAGAATTCGAATTGCAGCGAAATACTAGGAATGAAAAAAAGTCGCTGGGGGTAGGAAAAAGAAGACGGCATGGTGAATGAGGATGTTAAGAACGCAGTGAAGCTCAAAAAAAACAAGATATATGAAAATGGAGAAGACGAGAAACGGAAGGGAAAAGATAGAATATGTCAACGCAAAGAAACCACATGCCGGAGGATTAAAAAGAAGAAGTAAGGACATTACTTGAGAAGAATAGGAAGAGAACTGAAGAGAGGATACGAAGGCACGGAAAACTTTTTTATATGGAATGGCCAAGAGCATGAGAGGAAACTAAAGAAACGGAAAGCATACGGTTTGAATAAGGGAGGGAGAACCTCTTCTAGAGGAAGAGGAGGTAACGGAAAGATGGAGCGAGTATTTCGAAGAATTATTGAACGTAGAGGAAGGGAAGGAGGAAATGGATGAAATACCCCTGAGAGTAAGACAGGAACAAATGAGGAAATTAAGAAACCCATGAGATAGAGGATAGTGAAGAAGCAGTTAAGATATTAAAAATCGGAAAGTGCAGGATTACGATGGACTGAATAAATGAACTATTAAACAGGAGAGGGTAACTAAAATGGTTGAAAGAATTGTTAAAGCCAAAGTATGGAAAGAAAAGATAAAAATAACCAACAGAATGGAGGAAAGCAGTAAATCTGTCCCGATACATAAGAAGGGAGATAAAAGAATATGCGGTAATTATAGAGGAATAGTATTTTGGTGGGGCGAGTAAAATATATGAGAGGATCTTAGAAAAAAAATTAAGGATAGAGGTCGAGGACAAGATTGGAAATGGCAGCACGGTTTCAGACCAGGAAAAAGTACTACTGACCTAATATTTTACATGAAGATGCTGACTGAGAACTAATAGAGTGGGACGAGAAGGCGTATGCTGCATTCAATAGACTTGGAAAGGCATTCGATAGAATACAATAGGGAGAGACTGTGAGAGTGTTAGAAGATCCGATGTATGCCATACCAGAAAGTCTGACAGCAGCCATTAGAGTATGTATTGAAAATTCCAATAAAACGGTTAGCGGAACACGGAAGAGCAGAAGTGTTCGAATTAAACGGGGTTAGACCGGGAAGTGTAACTGTCACCATTGCTCTTTTGCACTTTACCTGGACAGCTGCCTTAAAAGGATATGCATACAGGAGAATAGGGAACACACTTTGGTTTATGCGGATGATGCGGCAGTGATCACATCAGGAGCTCAAGACATGCAAGAAGCTGTGAATAGGTGGAACGAGGTACTGAAGTCAATGGGCATGAGAATAAAAAGAGAGAAAAAGACGGAAATAATGGTGATTGCAAGAGAGAGGAAAGAGATAGTAGTAAACATAGAAGATATAAGGCTTTAAGCAAGTGCACAGATTAAGTATTCTGGGCTGGTTTTGACGATCAGAAGACAGAGTGATGAGTTGAGAAGGAAGAATGGGAGAATTTTCACAGAATGTGGGAATGTTATACAATTTGCTGCTAGCGGTGGTATAAGACGAGCTGAGGTAAGGCATATTATTCTAGAAAAAGAGGACTGAGGACCGATATTGTTTGTTATGGTCTGAATGCTGGGCAATGATACGATGCAAAAAGGCAAGATAGATGCTGCAGTCATGTGGCTAATAAGAATTGTTAGAAAACTAATGTAAAGACACAGAATGAGGAGCGAGCTGGTGAGGAGAGAACTGGGAGTGAAACCTGTTTTGGAATGCGTAGAAACTCAGTTAAGATGTTGGACATGTGAAAAGAATGAGGAGAAAGGGAGAGATTGAGAGAGATGAATGGATTGGAGACAGAAGGTAGAGACCAGCAGGAAGACACCGAGGAAGAGATGGATGATTCGGTGGCAGAGCTGTACAGACGTAATGACGCAAGACGGTAGAGGAAGTAGATGAGGAAGAAAATTTGAAGATAGAAATCTTTGGAGAAGATTTTGGAGGAGTAGCACCTGACAGGAATACCCTAACAGGATGGATGCGTACAAAAAAAAAAAATATATAATATCTATATATATATATATATAGTATATATATATATATATAAGATATATAATATATATATATATATATA
>JABUQX010017814.1:0-7500 GCA_015478945.1 Trachelipus rathkii
TATATATATAATAATTTATATATATTATATTATTTATATATATAATATAAATATATATCTTGGTAATATTCTATACTGACATTTGATTCGTAATATTTTTAGAGTGGTAAGAATATTATATATACTAATATCAAGTATGTATCAGATAAGTACATATTTATAATATTATACTGTTTTTGATAGGCATATTAGTTTATATAAATAATTCAATTATAACTGCTATTACAAATAATAATATATATATCTCATACTATATATCTACCGTGTATAACTATATATTCATAAGCTGCTAAGAATATAGTACTAACCCAATCTGAATTTAAAATAATAATAAAAACAAAAATAATTAATATTATTTATTGATATATATAAAATAATATATATAACAGCATAATATTAATATAATATATAAATACATACATTCTTTTATATATATAATAAATATAATAAAAAATAAAATATATAAAAAATAAAATAATAAACAATACATAAAAAAAAAAATATAATAATATTGTACATATCTTACTTATTCGAACGTAAAAAAGAAATAATTTACTTATCCTAATGTATACAACACCCTATAAGCAATCATTTATTACATATGTAATATATAATTATTTAAATATACTACAATATAATTATATTATATAATTATATTAGTTATATTAATATTAATATACTATATATAATATTATTACTATTAATATATATAAGTATTATATAATTATAATATATAATATAATTTAATTATAATATATATTTATAATAACTATATATTATACTAATTAATATAATATATAATTATAATATATATAGATATTAATATATTAATAATATATTTAATAATTATAATATATTAATATATATTAATATATATTATCTTTATATATTTTATTTAGAAAATATAAATATATATATATAATATACTATTTATATAATAATTAATATACATATATATTATATATTATAATTATATTATAATATATAATATATATATATACTATCACTCCTTTGGGAATATTTCTATAGTTAGAAGATTGTAATATAATAAAGTCATTATATAAAGTATAGCTTAAAGAGTAATAATAGGATAATGTTTTAATACTATCTGATAATATATACCCCAATTAACTTTCTGAACTCCCTTTGAATACCTACTACTATATAATCTCTGACCTAGTATTATATACGTGAATATATATACTAGTCTAGTATTATGACTATATATATACCTTTTTCGGTAAATAATATTAATAAGAACTTATTAGTTTAGGTAATTATGTTAGTTACGCTCTGTCTTAAGTAAGTAAAAATTTTGATATATATAATATACTCTACATTATCGATACAATATTCCACTATATATCTCAACACTGATGAGTTCGATCCATTTATATTAGCTAAAATTTACACAAAGAGTTAATAGGGTATGGCTTTATAGTTTAATATCTGCTCATATAGTATATATATTATAGATAATTAGATAAATATACTTGTTAATATATTTAAGTGAATATTGGAGACTCAAGGATCACCGTTGTAGGGTACCTCTTCTCTTCCAGCCACTCTCTGTTTTGTATGGAATCCTTGCCTTCTTTCTTATTCTATCCCCGCTTATATTAATCTTCCTCTATTAAATCCCGTCTGCGCCACCGAGGGATCTACGTTAAGGCAAGGGACAGGGTGGGCGTACTTTTCCATTTATGTTTATTTATTTTCTTAGTTAAATTTTTTTTATTTATTTATTTCATTTATTTTCTTCTTTTGCCCTGTGGTGGTTTTATTGCCCATGATGTGTGTGGTGGTTATCATGTTAAAAAAAAAAAAAAAAAAAAAAAAAAAACAAAATATATCCACAAATATATATATCGTTTCTTCTCTGTGATATTTATCTTTGTTTCTGAGAATGAAAGAGCTCACCGACCAAAAGTAAAACACCACTCACCCACTCCATCAGGGCAGACAAATCAGGGGAGGAATGCGGAGCCGAGTGGATTTATTTTGCCGTCCGGCCTCCGACTCCAGACTCCGACGTATTGCCTATAAACAATTTTTTTTCGACTCGGTTTCCGGATTCCACACTCAAAAAGTTTTCAACCGGGTAACCACCCATTTATTACTTAGTTAAAAAAAATTTATCCTGATTGACCCCAGGTCAAAAAATCTCTCTTGACTCCCGCCCCCAAAAACAAAAAAATTAGAAACAAAAACAAGATGTTCCATCACAGTTCAAAAAAAAAATCCAAAAAATAAAATCCGCCTCCAGCTCCGACGTCTGCAACCAAGCTCAAACAAACCATTGCCTATCAAGAGCTACTTTAAAAAAGTTAACCTCCACAGGTGAATCACGATGTTCAATGAAGCAGTAAATAAAAATAACTTACTTTTAGATTATGCTTTTGAGCAATTCGATAAAATCAATTTGTTCCAATCGAGGAAATAAAATCGGCTTCTACGACTTTTCTTTTAACACGTTTTTTCAAAAGATTCTTTCGGAAGTATTTGTAGTTAATTTGAGGATCGTTATCGACTTGTCAGAATATTACTCGAACTGTACAGTATTCTGGCAAACCCACATCATAAGACTAACATAACGGAAGAAAAAATAAAACAGTTTAAAACAGGACATTAAGTATAAAAATTATGTAAGTACTGAAAATAATAAGTTCTCGTTTTAACTAAAAGACATGTGTTTTAAGTACATAAAATATATTTTTAATTTTACGTTAATCATAAATTTTAGAAATCATTTTTTTTTAATCGATATATTGAAGCAGGTATGTTGACGGTTGATGGGTTAAATAATTACAATAGATTATGTAAATTTTTGCTTTTAATATTATTATTTTCAATGAAAATATTAAATAAATTAGTGATCCTAGCAAAACCTCACTTAAGAAATCGGAAGGCTAAGTTTCTTCTTCTGAAGTAGTAGCTCTTAATAATACATTATCATAAATAAATGTGATATTATGTGACAAATTTATGCTAAAAGTTATATTATGAGATAAATTTATGTTAAATACGATAATATGTGAAACATTTATAAGGCTCTCTTGTGAAATTGATTTTTCATCACATTTGCAAAAAATGTCGGTGCACTGTTTGGGCAATCATGTACACCTAATGAAATTGAGAGTATTTCTGTTATGTATAGTATCAATATTATTTCATTCATGTGAAGAAAGAGTCCAAAAACTGTATTAACCAATGGGAGAGCATCTAGGCTCTTGGTGTGCCAGACCTGGGCATTGCCTAGATGAGAATCGAGTCGAGTGTTGAGATTTTAGAGAGCGAAGCTGAGAGATAGGAAAGAGGAGTGAGCAAATCAGACGGAAACTAGAGTGATGTAGGCTCTGGAACGTGTGGAGAGTAATTAATTGAGATGGATTGAGCTCGTTCGGGACATTCAGGAGAATGGAGGAGCGAGAGACCGAAGGAAATGTTATGCGAGTGGTCCCGGCAGCCGAAAGACCTTTGGGATTACCTAGAGGAAGACATGGAGCAGGACGCGTGACGAATAAAATCTAAGTAACAGAGAAGCAACGATAGAAACACAAGAACGGACACACAGGCATGCCAACACCAGAGACAGGAATTCTGCGGAAGACTAGACGGGAATAGCTGAGAGAACGTTACTGACCGAGTGCGACACCCTGACGGGGCTTTTGAAAAAACCTACCGTTAGGGGATGTTGAATAAGGTGAATATAAATTATATAATATCTACTATATATATATTAAAGCAACTAATACCATAAATAATTCAACTCACATTACGTAACACTCTAATACCTACATATACTACAACTCTACATAATACACCGTAAACAAACCGCTCCATAAATAATATAATAACTAAACCCTCAAAAATAATACCAATATATATATATACGTATCATAACTTAATAAAACTAATATCATATATGTATATATATAATATTATAATCACCATAACCTATATATATATATATATAATATGAATATTAATCATAATATATATATAATATAATATATATATATATAATATTATATATATACATATATGGTATATATATATTTATAATATTATATATAATATATATATTAATATATATATTAAATATATATAATCATAATTTATTTTATATATACCTTTATATAATATATATATAATATATAATACTATATGATTATATCACACTCAACCTTTGCCCCTCCTAAATGAAATCCTGCCTATACACTCAGTACCAGTATATATATAATAGATGTAATGTATTAATAATTATTATATATAATACTATATATATAAATATATTATAATATAATCTCATCGGATATCTTTTCTTATATACCTGCCAATATTAAAATGCGGTAAAACTAAATCGTTTGTTGCTTATGTAATAGAGAACAAGGTAAATAATTATATAAAATGTGTTGAAAAAATTTAAAAAATAATGACGTAAATTAAAAAGAATAAAAAATAAAGGTAATACTTTGTATGTTCTACGTCTAGCATACGAAAAACTTACCACCAGAGTAGTTCGGTATCGACTCAACCTTGGCGAAGTTGTTGTTTATGTTTCTAGTTAGAAAATTTCACAAAAGTTGAATTTGATTATTATTATTATTATTATTATTATTATTATTATTATTATTATTATTATTATTATTATTATTATTATTATTATTATTATTATTATCATTATTATTCTTATTATTATTATTGTTATTGTTATTGTTATTGTTATTGTTATTGTTATTGTTATTGTTATTATTATTATTATTATTATTATTAATTATTATTATTATATTATTAATAATAATAATAATAATAATAATAATAATACTGATGCTGCTACTACTATTTCAACTACCACTAATAATAGTACTATTAATTTTATTATTATTATTATTAATTATTATTATTATTATAATTATTATTATTATTATTATTATTATTATAATTATTATTTTTTAATTATTATTATTATTATTATTATTATTATTATTATTATTATTATTATTATTATTATTATTATTATTATTATTATTATTATTATTATTATTATTATTATTATTATTATTATTATTATTATTATTATTATTATTATTATTATTATTATTATTATTATTATTATTATATTGAAGATTCAAATACTTGGAATACGAACAGGAGTGTTAATTAATTTTTCAAGTTATTTTTTAGACCTTAGGAGCTTACATAGCCTATGGCCATTTCTCATTTTCGGATTTATAATAAAAATAGTTTCCTATTTTTATCACAATACTAGTCTTTCAAAATTTTGTCAGCTGATTTGCATTTAAATTTGCGAGTATGCACGTTGGCCAGGCAAGTAGCCGCAAAACTTTGGGTTGATGTGGGAGTTAGGAACACTCCAAATCTTTTTATTTACTTCTCATTGGTGGTTGCTGGTAATGAAAGCAATGTATCAGCTGTTGGGAACGTCAGCCAAACCGCTCTGGACCAGCGTGACAGATTATTCTTGGTCCATTCCTTCTGGTGTTGTAATGAGAAGATTGGAAACAAGCTGAAGAGGCTTCGTCTTGCAGTGAATAGACAATGGCTGAATACTATATATATATATATATATATATAATATATATATACAGGTTTATATATAATATATATATATATATATATATATAATATATATATATATATATATACAAAATCTTATATATATATATATAATATATATATATACAGGTTTTATTTTGAAGCTATTATCGCTTGGTTATATTTATGAATTTTGATCACCATATGTTACTTTTGAAGGTGTTAAAATGCACTCATATTTAATTAAAACACTTTACTTTAGATAAAACTTTTTAAAAATATTTACAAATATATATATATATATATATATATATATATATATATATATATATATATATATATATATATATATATATATATATATATATATAATCAGGTATAAGCTTTCGTCAACTTTGACCTCTTCAGATACTACAGCAAAATGTATTCGGGATAAAAGTTTCTTGAAATGTCTTCTTTAATTGGTAGGTTGGTTTATAAGCAGGCTTTTGTAGAAGGGTGACATCTGCATAACTGCATTTTGCAATGTATCTATAGGATAATCTCCAGGGCCTCTATTATAGTTGGGAAGGTTGTAGACACAGAATGATTCGGCAATTTTTCTTTTATTACTATCTTGTATGTATCTGATGTGTTTCATATTATTGATGTTGATTTGGTGGTCATGTGTTAATCTATGTTGAGTAAGTGCAGAGTTTTCTTGGTGTGTGTTTAAATCGTATGTGTGGTGGTATTTGAGTCTATTGAAATCTATGGTTTCACCAAAGTAATTTTTGTTACAAATGATACCCTCCAACAACATTTTCATTAAAAAACTATTAAAAACCCCCAAATCAACAATAAAAAATCCCCCCTGTTTATACAAAATACCCTGCAGCACCTCTAACAAAAACTACTTTGGTGAAACCATAGATTTCAATAGACGCAAATACCAGCACACATACGATTTAAACACACGCCAAGAAAACTCTGCACATATTCAACATAGATTAACGCATGACCACCAAATTAACATCACTAATATGAAACACATCAGATACATACAAGAAAGTAATAAAAGAAAAATTACCGAATCATTGTGTCTACAACCTTCTCAACTATAATAGAGTCCCTGGAGATTATACGATAGATACATTGCAAAATACAGTTATGCAGATGTCACCCTTTTACAAAAGCCTGTTTATAACCAAACCTACCAATTAAAGAAGTCACTTCAAGAAATTTTCATCCCGAATGCAGTCTACTGTAGTATCTGAAGAGGTCAAAATTGACGAAAAGATTAATACTGTGTTTTGTATATAATATACTATATATATATATATATATATATATTATATATATATATATTTTATATATATATATATATATATATATATATATATATGATTATATATATATATTTAAAAAGTTTTTGAATGTAAGTGTTTTAATTAAATATGAGTGCATTTTAACACCTTCTAAAGCAACATAGGGTGATCAAAATTCATAATATATAGTATATAATAATATATATAATATATATTTATAGTATATATATAATAATATAATATATATATATCCATATAGGTTTATACTATCATATATATATATAATAATATATATATATAGTATATAGTAAAAAGTTACTGGAGTCGCCGGCTGATATATATATATATATATTATATATATATATTATATATATAATATTATATATATATATAATTATAATATATTAAAAATATATATATATATATATATATATATATAGAGAGAGAGAGAGAGAGAGAGAGAGAGAGAGAGAAGAGAGAGAGAAGAGAGAGACAGAGAGAGAGAGAGAGAGAGAGAGACAGAGAACAGAGAGAGAGAGAGAGAGGAGAGAGAGAGAGAGAGAGAGAGAGAGAGAGAGAGAGAGAGAGAGAGAGAGAGAGAGAGAGAGAGAGAGAGAGAGAGAGAGAGAGAGAG
>JABUQX010017814.1:25000-32500 GCA_015478945.1 Trachelipus rathkii
AGAGGTTTTAATTTGTTCCTCGTTTCCAATTTTTCAAAAACTCAGATGAAAGTTGGTAAGCCTCTGGCCTTTACCCACTGGAGGATATATATATATATATATATCATATATATATATATATATATATATATATATATATATATATATATATATATATATATATGCTATATACTCTCTTTCTTTCTCTCTTTCTCTCTCTATGTAACCTGTATATATATATATATAATAAGGGCGTATTGATATTTTTTATAAATGTATTCTAAATAAATTTCCATTTATGAATGTAAAGAATGTGATTATATATATATATATATATATATATATATATATATATATATATATATATATATATAAATAATATATATATATATATTTATATATATTATATATATATATTTAACTGAAATACAAACCTTACTTGCAAATATCATATTGAGTAGCGAATTATCGAAACGATTCATCACTTGAAGATAAACTGCCCTCCTGTTCTTCTGAGGAAACTTTTTTTGCATTCACTTTTATATTTGCGATCACTACCATAAGATGATTTTCACTTAGGCATTTAAAAAAAGCTGCCAAAGACATGAAAATTGCACAAAACGTTAAAATGTGCGCACGCACGCACACACATCTACTCAGACACTAGATACGAAAGATTGTCAAAACAAGCCTATTTCTCGATTTTTATTGTATTTTTCCTTCTTTTCCTCCTAATTCCAAAATTTAATTAAAATATTCGCATTATTTTCTGTATTTATCAATATCTTATTTTTATGTAAATAGAATGAAACATTTCTTTTAATAATGCTTATATTTGTGAAACTTGGCCATGAAATAGCCAATGTGGCAACCCTGAAGAGAATAGCAGAAAAAATCATAAATCTTGTCAATTTTTTTTTTTTAATTACAAATAACGAGGAAATGAACTAAAAATTAAGAGAAAGACTTCGAAAAGCGTTCATCGCTCTCGCACAAAGCATTTGATTGCTGTTAAGCTTGCCCAAGCTTTCATAATGTTTTCACTGTGAGTAAATTCATGCTCGCGCACTTGTTTACCATGTTAAACTTCTCAGAAAGGCAGGCGCTCGAGTTACCGCAAGCATCGTATTGACTAGCGAAATTTTTATTCACGTTGGCTGCTCGAGAATGCAAATTAAATATAAATTTGAGTTTATTTAAGCATGCGTTGCATGCTAAGCAAACAATAAGGATTCGCCCCTGATATATATATATATATATATATATATATATATATATATATATATATATATATATATATATATATATATATATATATATATATATATTATATATGTGTGTGTGTGTGTGTGTGTGTATGGGTGAAAAAAAAAACTCTTCTACTATAACACTTTTTTCAAATCAGCAATTTAAAATTATGCAAAAAAAATATAAATAATAAATGTGTGTTATTAGTTTGTAATATATAAAAAGTTTGGGAAAGATAAACTGCTTGATGAATTCCTCCATCTCAAATATAACTTTGGAACTAATCCCTTATTAAAATATGTTTTAAATTAACATCTTAACTGTAATTTTCTATTGCCATCTGTTAATTTGCTTTCATTTTTTATATTTCATATTTTAATTTTATTATTTACTTTGTCAAAATTAATTTTATTTCCATTTAAGTTCTGAGGAGGAGACGTTGTACTAGTCTCGAAACGTAAACTACTGTTTAATTTATAATATTTTGATTTCCCTGTTTAGTTCTTAAGTGGTTTTAAATTGTTTCTTTACATTTTAAGAGTTTGAGCTGTTTAAAAACTCTCTAAAGATTTTTGCATATATATATATATATATATATATATATATATATATATATATATATATATATATATATATATATATATATATATATATATATATATTTTATATATATATATATATTTTTTTATATATATATATATAACATATATATATATATATATATATATATTTTATCTATTACTAATACTTTTCCATCTTTTAAATTTATTTTTAAACCAGTAAATGACATTAAAGTAATTTTTTTTTTCACCAGTTTGTTTGAGATTCTTGGTTGTCTATTTGTATATTTGTATTCTTGTTTGGACTGCCAAGCCCGCTAAGTAAGGCAGACGGGCTTAGAATTGCAGCTGAGGATTTCTAGTCACCTGAGTCTTTCATTTAAAACGAAACAGATTATTAACTAATCCTGAGAGTTCAGTTATTAGGACCTACTCAATATAAAAAGGTCACAACCTCTCAAAAGAAAAACTTTAAAATTATAACCTCTGCGTCTGATTTTCTTAAGGGGAGGTATTCGAGAGCTTACCTATTAAAAATACCAAACCAGAACTCGTCTACTCTGGCGTGTTTTCAACTGTTTTATTATTTGTTTTTAATTTCCTTTTATAATTATCATCATTATTACTGTTCTTTCTGTTTTTTTGTTTTTTGTAATTTTTTAAGTTTGAAATTTTAATTCTTTTTAAGGGTTTAAATTATATCCTTTTTGTTTGTTTTTTCTTAATAAAAGTTCACACCCTTCACACCCTAGAGACAATTCTAGGGACCTTCTCTAAGTAATTTCTAAATAGGATTCGGGTTTTGACTCTGTCACTCTTCCAATGGCGCTACGTTAACTGATATTATCGTTTTATCATTACTAAAAAAATTACTTTACACTACTTAAAAATGCCCTAATATTTAATGACTTATTCCTCTTAGTACACAAATAATCAGTAGTACTTCGTCCTAATATTTAATGACTTAGTACATGGCTTAGTACACAACCAACCAACAGTACCGTGCCCTAATATTTAATGGCTTATTCCTCTTAGTACACAAATAATCAGCAGTACTGCGTCCTAATATTTAATGACTTGGTACACATGGCCCAGTACACAACCCACCAACAGTAGTAATGCGTCCAATATTTAATGGCTTAGTAAATGACTTAGTACACAACAAACCAACAGTAATGTGTCCTAATATTTAATGACTTAGTACATGGCTTAGTACACAACCAACCAACAGTACCGTGCCCTAATATTTAATGGCTTATTCCTCTTAGGACACAAATAATCAGCAGTACTGCGTCCTAATATTTAATGACTTAGTACATGGCTTAGTACACAACCCACCAACAGTAATGTGTCCTAATATTTAATGGCTTAGTAAATGACTTAGTACACAACAAACCAACAGTAATGTGTCCTAATATTAATGGCTTAGTACATGGCTTAGTACACAACCAACCAACAGTAATGTGTCCTAATATTTAATTGCTTAGTAAATGGCTTAGTACACAAATAACCAACAGTACTGCGTCCTAATATTAAATGACTTAGTACATGGCTTAGTACACATCCAACCAGCAGTACTGTGTCCTAATATTTAGTGGCTTAGTACATGGCTTAGTACACAACCAACCATCTCTTTAAGACTTTTCTAATATAAACTTTCTTTTTCTGCCATTTCACATTCTTTTCTAGATTGTCAACATAAAACGTAATAGTGCATGTATGTTTATTGATTTAACTCTATTTTTATATCATGCCTATTTGGATAATTATTTTTTTATTTTTTTTTTTATTTTTTATTTTCATGTTTAATGTTTAATTTCGTACTGTTTATTATTGATATAGTACTTATATTTTGCCATAGTGTTTTATTTATTTTTCTTTGTCAAATAGTAACTATTATTATTATTATTATTATTATTATTATTATTATTATTATTATTATTATTATTATTATGAATATTATTATTATTATTATTATTATTATTATTATTATTATTATTATTATTATTATTATTATTATTATTATTATTATTATTATTATTATTATTATTATTATTATTATTATTATTATTATTATTATTATTATTATTATTATTATTATTATTATTATTATTATTATTATTATTATTATTATTATTATTATTATTATTATTATTATTATTATTGAACATATAACATTCAGGTTCCTGTTTTGAGACTCCAATCTCAAATGTTAATTTAACTGTTGAAACCAGCAGATGGATTTGCATTCTTTCCTTTTAGTTTACGAAATTCGTGCATTAACTTCAAAAGAAAAGTTTAATTGAAGTTTTAAAATGCTAAACAATTCCCAAAGGATAAATTGCAAAGACCTGAAACTGCAGAGTATTTAAGACTTGCAGGAGAACTCGCCGTGGGCTTGGGCCTCCGATTCTCTGTTGTCTGGGGGCTACCCACTTCCCCCGGAACTCACCCTTCATGCCATAAGAAAGCACGTGCCAGAAATCCACTAGTCCCATTATTATTATTATTATTATTATTATTATTATTATTATTATTATTATTATTATTATTATTATTATTATTATTATTAATATGTAGTAGTAGGTGTTTGTGTGTGTGTGTAACATTATTATTATTATTTTATTATTATTATTATTATTATTATTATTGTGTATTATTATCATTATTATCATTATATTATTATTATTATTATTATTATTATTATTATTATTATTATTATTATTATTATTATTATTATTATTATTATTATTATTATTATTATCATTATTATCATTATTATTATTATTATTATTATTATTATTATTATTATTATTATTATTATTATTATTATTATTATTATTATATTATTATTATTATTAAACTTCATTCACCATATTTTATTTTTTTTTTTTTAATGCTTAATTTTTTGACATTTAACTATAATAATTTACCATATTTTTAATAATTTTTTAACTGATTATGTGTCCTACATAGCTCAAAACGTACTGAATAAATAAAATGATCTCAAAGTTTTTATCCGTCTTATATATATATATATATATATATATATATATATATATATATATAAATATATATATATATATATATAATATAAAAAAATATATTTATCTCTCCTATATATATATATATATATATATATATATATATATATATATATATATATATATATTTATATATATATATATATATATATATATATATATATTAAATACTTGAGTTATTCCTATCTAAAACGTTTTCTTTAATTTATAGTTAATTCCATGATTAACTATAATAATATTTCAAGTTATTCTTTTTCTTCCATTATTCTTAAGTATTTTAGTAATTTCTTTATTAATTTATTATTTTTACAAAGTCTTGTTATAGGTATTATTTTATTATGTATAGTATTTAAACATCTTATTTATAAACATAATATTTTTAAAACAATTTTTATCTCTAAATTCCACAGACACCATCTCAGCCATTCGATTTGAGCATGAACTGCCGCCATTTTTAATGGGTTAAAAGCGTTATTTAATAGCGGTTATTCTTACCTTTTTCGTTTTAATTTTGCATAATCTTTTATATTTATTATGTAATAATTTCATTTATTTGACCAACTTTCGCAAAAAAATAAGAGAATTTTATCGTAACATTATAAAATTTGCAAAAAATCGACCGTTAATATGATGTTAACTCGTGCCAGAAGAGGCACGCAGTAGCACGAAGTAGCACTAGTGTAGGAGTCGCCTCTGATATATATGTATATATATTTATATACATATATATATATATATATATATATATATATATATATATATATATATATATATAAATATAATATATATATATATATATATATATATATATATATATATATATATATATATATATATATATATATATATATAAATAAGGAAAAAAATAATAATATATATATATATATATATATATATATATATATATATATATATATATATATATATATATATATATATATATATATATATATATATATATATATATAAATATATATATATATTTATATAACTCTTTATATATATATATATATAATATATATATATATAATATATATAATATATATATATATATATATATATATATATATATATGTATATATATAATAATATTATATAATATATAATATATATTAATATATATATATATATATATATATGTAATAATAAATAATATATATATATAAATAATAATAATATATATGTATATGTAATATATATAATAACAATAACTTATATATATATTTATGTAATAACAACCAACAGCAATAATATATATATGTAATAATAATAATAATAATATATAGAATAATAATAATAACAACAATATATAATAATATATATATATATATATATATATACGGTGTATATATATGAAATATATATATATATATATATATATATATATATATATATATATATATATATATAATAACATGTATATATATATATATGCTGCTGCTGCTAATATTTATATATATATATATATATACTTATATATATAATATATAATATATATATATAATAACTAATAACATATATATATATATATATATATATATATATATATATATATATATATATATATATATATATATATATATACAGTATATATATATATATATATATATATATATATATATATATATATATATATATATATGCTTAAAAATATATACTAAATATATACATATAAATATATCTATATATGCTAGATATATGAGTCGAGGCCATTGAATATATATTAAGCTGGGTTGAAAACATACAAAAGTTGTAGTGCAGATTTGAAACAACTTTATTTTGGTGCTCACTTCAGATACAAACTGAAATGTGTTAAAAGTAAGTTCTTCAAGATTTGTTTTCATACCCCAACTTTACCTTGAATCTTTTTATTTAAAAACAAAAATATATATATAGCCAGATATACAGTATAGCTTAAATATCCTTACATTCTTACATGCTAAACAACCTGCATAGTACAAAATCTCATAGAAAATCAGATTTTGTCTGTACTGAAGGTATTTCGATTCGAGAATGTTTGGTTTGTAGTATTGCACCATGTCGAGAAGTATGACCAACGACCCTACTAGAAACAGCGGAAACATCTTTGACATTTCTTTCAACATCGACCGAATGACACGGATACTTTGGTAGGAGAATTTGTTGATTACTAACCAAAATATCATCACTAATATCATCAAGAAGAGGTGGGGGGTGATAGGAGTACTCCCCCAGTCTATCAGTTCCATGTAGGAAGTGGCGTTGAGATTGACGTTTAGCTGCCTTTTATCAAAGCAGCGAACTTGCACATTGGTGGAGGAAATTTTCTTTCTTGCTTGAAGAATTTGTTGACATGAAAATCTTCTTATTGTTTCCCGTTCATCTGCAACACCAGCTAGCAACAAGTTTTCTGGATGACAAAAATAGGAGTTGTTTAGGAGCACTGGAGAAATGATGTTCTGATCCTCAGGAGAAAGTTTTTGATACTGTGATACCATAAAGTGAAAATTCTTTGCACCATCTTGACAGAAGGGATGGGAGCGGATATAGAACCATATGGGGGCATAGAAGTTCAGTACGAATCGTACCAAACGCCTCAGATCATCAGATGCGGATTCTGTTGAAACGTACAATCGAAGCAGTCTGTTAGCTTTAGTTAGCCACCTTGCATGGCTTAAGGCACCCGGCTG
>JABUQX010017815.1:15000-25000 GCA_015478945.1 Trachelipus rathkii
CCAATCTTAGTAAAGTTATTCCATTGATAGCTACTAAAAATTTTTTAAAGAATTTTCTAAATATCTTTGATTTAATCAGTCACATTTGAATTTGTTAAGGATTTTAGCATCTTTCTCTCTCAGAACAACGGAGTTAAAGAAAATATTGCTCTCCTGAAAAGGCTAAAAGCATACTTTCTCAATTCTAAAGGAGAGGAAAGATTAACAGAACTCGCTTTAATGAATGTTCATCATAGCTACACAATATAAACGTAGAAAGTTTTCAAGCATTTTAATGTTAAGATAGCAAGAATAATATTTTTTTTGTATATAAAATTGTTATTTTTTTGAATTTTGAAATATATATCGGAGAAAGGCGCTAGGATTAAGGTCATATAATATAATAATATATATATATTATATATATAATATATATATATATATATATATATATATTATATATATATATATATATATATATATATATATATATATATATATATATCCACCAGAGTTAAGTTTCACATTTATTAATATAAGTTTATTATTTTAAGGTTATTAATGTTGCATTATTATTTTGTGCTTTCAATTTTTTGTTTATTATTTTTTTTATCCCCTAATATTTTTTTTTCATAAAGTATGTAAGTCAAAGGAACTGGGAAAGTAGATAGAGGAAGAGAGTTCTGGACCTTATCTGGGAAAGTAGATAGAGGAAGAGAGTTCTGGACCTTATCTGGGAAAGTAGATAGAGGAAGAGAGTTCTGGACCTTATCTGGGAAAGTAGATAGAGGAAGAGAGTTCTGGACCTTATCTGGGAAAGTAGATAGAGGAAGAGAGTTCTGGACCTTATCTGGGAAAGTAGATAGAGGAAGAGAGTTCTGGACCTTATCTGGGAAAGTAGATAGAGGAAGAGAGTTCTGGACCTTATCTGGGAAAGTAGATAGAGGAAGAGAGTTCTGGACCTTATCTGGGAAAGTAGATAGAGGAAGAGAGTTCTGGACCTTATCTGGGAAAGTAGATAGAGGAAGAGAGTTCTGGACCTTATCTGGGAAAGTAGATAGAGGAAGAGAGTTCTGGACCTTATCTGGGAAAGTAGATAGAGGAAGAGAGTTCTGGACCTTATCTGGGAAAGTAGATAGAGGAAGAGAGTTCTGGACCTTATCTGGGAAAGTAGATAGAGGAAGAGAGTTCTGGACCTTATCTGGGAAAGTAGATAGAGGAAGAGAGTTCTGGACCTTATCTGGGAAAGTAGATAGAGGAAGAGAGTTCTGGACCTTATCTGGGAAAGTAGATAGAGGAAGAGAGTTCTGGACCTTATCTGGGAAAGTAGATAGAGGAAGAGAGTTCTGGACCTTATCTGGGAAAGTAGATAGAGGAAGAGAGTGGTTGACCTCATCTGAGAAAGTAGATAGAGGGAGACTATAGATATGTATTCGATAAAGTGAAGTGATAGTTGGGATTTGGGGGATCGAAAAGCCATATAGACTCTACCATTTTCAAGAAGAGAGAGAGGTGTAAGTGAGAGCACATAAATATATAATACGTACTCTCTACAAAGACGAAAGATATCCTCCTATACAGAGCAAACAATTAGGAAAAGTATGAAGAAGTTTTGAATTAACTTGAGAGCTCCCAAAATCTGTCGAAAAAAAATTTATGATTCATGCAAAAAAACTGAATGAGAAACGCAAGTTGTTATTTCTTTTCTTTCTTTATTTGTTTTTATTAAAAAAAGTTCACACCTTACAGGGTATTAATATTTATCGAGAGGGGGAATTTTTCTACAGAATTACACTCAAGAAATCGAACCAGCGAATTTTACTACACAAGATACACTCACTTTCACATTTTACACCAAAGATTGGGGAAGATTTGTGTTATGTGCTTTAGAAGAATATAAAGTTGTCATTTAAGATTATACTACGAATAGATAGTTAATAAAATTGAATTTTTTGGGCATTGAAAACAACTTCAGTTTCTCTTCCCCTATTAAAAGTACGTGATAAATCAGAGATCAGCTGCTCCAAGGGCATCCTACTTTCATTGGGTAATTGCCAGTGTGTTGTATGTGTCGTTTCGAAATAGACAAAGTAATGAAGAGTGGATAGGTAATGAAGTAGAAGACAAAAGATAATTATTGAATACCACTGTTGATATATATATATATATATATATATATAATAGTATTATATATATATATATATTATATATATATATATATATATATATATATATAATATATATTATTATATATTTTTATCATATTAGACAAATAAAATAATATATGGTTATATTTAGCTTGCATATAAAAATAAAAATATTAGACATATAATATTATATATATTATTATATATATATATAAATAATATATATATATATAATATATATATATATATTAATAAATATTATATAGATATATATATATATATATATATATATATATTATATAATATAATATTATATATATATTATATATATTATATTATATATGATTATATTATATTATATTTATTATATGTATATATTATATATATATATATATATATATAATATATATATATATAATATATTATATATATATATATATACCTATATATACCTATATATACCCTATATATATATATATATAATATATATATATATATATATAATATATATATATATATATATATATATATATAATATATATATATATATATATATATATATTATTATATTTTATATTAATATATTATATATAATATAATTATATATATATTATATATTATATATATATATATATATAATTATATATATATATATATATATTATATATATATATATATATATCTATATATACCTATATATACCTATATTATACCTATATATATATGTATTATTATTATAAAAATATATTAATATATATATATATATTATGTATTATATATTATATATATATATATATAGTATTATATATATATATATATATATATATAATTATTATATATATATATATATATTATATATATTTATTATATATAACTATATATTATAATATATATATATTTATATATATATATATATATATATATATTATATATATTATATTATAATTAATATATATATATATATATATATATATTTAAGTATATATATATATATATATATATTATATATATATATATATATATATATATATAATATATATATATAATAATATATATATATATATATTTATACCCGTATCCTCTTGAATCTGCTATAGGCTATACCGAACATGGTGCCTCATTTTTGAATGGACTCCATTTTTCTATGGACACTTTCCATTTCTCAAAGTTAGTCTTCCAATTAAGGATGGGGAATTAATTAAAGATTTCTCGAGGCCAAGGAACATTCACATAAGCAACACACCCCACACGCACACACGCATACACGCATGCACACACATACACATATATATATAAAATATATATATAATATAATATATATATATATATATATATATATCATATATATATATATATATATTATATATATAATATAATTTATATATTATATATATATATTATATATACTACTTGGTCAAAATTAAAGCACCAAAAGGGTACGTGGCGAAAGAAGGGTAGAAAAGGTTGAAGAACACGAAGACACTTTATTGGACAATGACATTGACATGGTGGATTCCTCCCCAGAACCGTAGGTTGATAGAGTGTGAGGCAAAGGTGCAGCCAAAGTTCGGAGGTTCGGCGCTGCAAACAGGCAATGTTGGTACGTACGGCTTACGGCTCGGGGGAGGGGGGTGTTGGGTCTTGTCTCAATTACCGTGTATGGACCCCCTCTTGGACGGAAATGACTGCCTTGACCACCGTCCTGGCATGGCTCTCGATGAATGAGCGAATGTCCAGGACAGTGATTTGATCCCATACGTCGTGCAATGGCTGTCGCAGGTCAGGGAGGGTCTGTGGAGGGGGTTGTAGCTGTCGGATCCGACGTTACAGGATATCCCACAAACGTTCGATTGGGTTGAGGTCCGTACTATAAGCTGGCCACTCCAACGCCGTAATTTGAACCGTCCTAAGGTAGTCGTTCACACATTGGGCATTGGGCTTTGTGTGGTCTTGCATTGTCATGCATTAGGATGAAAGAGTCACCGATGTAGGGGGCATATGGCACGACATATGGTTCGAGGATGTCTGTGATATACCTTATTACGGGCGTAAGAGTGCCTCCATCGAAGATGTGCAAAACTCTGTATTCCCCGATAAAAGAAGATGCCTGCCCCAGACCATAACGACCCACCTCCAACGCAGGCACCTGCAGCACATTGGACATTGCTCGAACCTCTTCCGTCGAGTCGGTAACTCTAGGCACCCTGTCCGAGGCGTACAGACACACTCTCGACTCCTCCGTAAAGAGCACCTTTGTCCAATGACGTGTTCTCGGGCAAATGCCAGTCGCGCCCTAACGATGTTCCGTGGTGTGCGGTGGACCTATGGCAGGCCTCCGGGGCCGGTAATTATGTTCCGCAAGGCGTTGACGCACTGTAATGTCACTCACCTTGGTGCCGTGTACCTCCGCTAGCTGTATCTGTAGATGTCGTGCCGTTGTGTGACGCTCTCGTAATGCACGTAGACGTATAAATCGGTCTTCCACGGGTGTCGTGGCCCTAGGCCTACCTTTGTCCTCGCCGGCGATCATGTGTCAGGTGTTTCCTGGTACCGATTGGGACCACCCGTCCAATCGTTGTGTGCGCTACACCGAACAGTCAACCAAGTGCCTGGTTCACGTGTCCTTCGGCGTGGAGTGTTGTTATCTGCACGCACTGATCTCTTGATAGTTGACGCACTATCCTCTCCATGTTTATCGGAGTCGCTTCTTACGTGAATGATCCCTCGCTCGATTATACCTCCGACATAAACCAACCCCACCTCTCCCAGGTCTAGTTACGTGGTTTATGTTTTCCTAAAATTTATTCGCGTTGGAGCCCCAATACTGCAAGCTAATCTCTTGCGGGAGGGTTACATTAGTTACACTGAATTGCTGTCGTCCGTGTTGGTGTGGGGTTTCAATTGGGTTATGGGCTTCCCGTTCCTGCGAGTGACATTTACACTAGTGGTGCGTTATTTTTGACGAGTAGTATATATATACAGGCCAGTCTCCAGATTAGGGGCCCCCTGTATCTAAAAAACTACTATATCTACATAAAAACTGAATACATTTTTGGAATCGGCGAACATTTTAATGGAAGGAAACAAAAAAAAATATTTTAATAATTATTAATTACATCCTTAAATAAAATGATAATTAAATAACATTTCCACGCCTGGCAGGCAAAAATATTAGCATTGTTACCCATCAAAATATCGTTTTCTTTATAACATTCCAATTTTTGAAGGATAACTTTAAAATCATGATTTTTAGATATAATTAAAAGAAAAATTAAGGTTTTTATATTTTTAAAAATTATTTCACCAGCACTCACGGGTGAGGGCCGTGCCCCCGTAGAATACCCTTGTGTGCCATGCATTTACGTTAATAAATTTAAAAAATTTGGGGAGCGCGATTGTCGTACATCAAATCATATTTATTAGTTTTATATTTTTTTATCGCATTTCATTTTATTTCTAATTTACTTTCCTGTTAAAAAAAGTTCGCTGATTCAAAAATGTATTCAGTTTTCATGTAGCTATTGTAGTTTTTAAGTTACAGGGGTCCCCTAATCTGGAGGCTGACCATATATATATATATATATATATATATATATATATATATATATATATATATAATATATATATATATAATATATATATATATATATATATATATATATATATATATATATATATATATATATATATACACTAGAAGTAAGAGATATTGTATATTATACATTCATTTTTATGATATACATGTATAATATATAGATACAATATAGATAGATATATACAGTATATTATATCATAACACATTTTATATATATATATACCAATCTATATATATATATATATATATATATATATATATATATATATATATATGAAATACAGGGAAAGCTAATTTCTTATTTGCAGGTTTAACAAAAAGGTAAAGTGCACAAGCTCTAATTTATTTTTCGAAATTTTAATTGATAATTAATGAAATAAAACACCAAAATCTGATTAGAGTCTGATAATTAATTTTCTAATAATTTTCTATGTGATAAAACTCCTTACATTAAGGTCTGAATTTAACTATCTGTCTGGATTCCTATTTTATTTTAATTAATTATTATTATTATTATTATTATTATTATTATTATTATTATTATTATTATTATTATTATTATTATTATTATTATTATTATTATTATTATTATTATTATTATTATTATTATTATTATTATTATTATTATTATTATTATTATTATTACTATTATATTATTATTATTTATTATTATTTTTATTATTATTATTATTTATTATCCTTTATTTTATTTATTATTATTTATTAATATTATTATTATTATTATATTAGTTATTATTATTATTAATCATTATTATTATTATTATTATTATTATTAATATATTATATTAATTATTATTATTATTATTATTATTATTATTTTTATTATAAGGATTATTTATCGTATTTGTGTATTATGAACATTTATTATGTTATATTTATATATTATTATTAGTTTTTATAAATTAATATTTTATTATTATTAATAATTGCTTAACAAATTGAACATCTTGTTAACATTTTTTCGTTTTAACTGAGGAAAATTCTTTTATATGAATTTTATTATTATTATTATATTATTATTATTATTATTATTATTATTATTATTTTAAATAAATCAATACTTAAAAGTAGTATTGTTTATTTTCATATACATAATTATTATTTATTATTAATATCAATATTATCATTAGTTATAGCCTTACTTCTTCTGACACCGAAGCATCGAATGAGTAAGGAATCAACGTGTTTAATTATTTAGATGACATGCGTAACACGCGAGCGACTCGTGGTAGATTTTCACGAGGTTTTTCCCTTGTCATTCTCCTTAGTTACTTTAAGACCGACCTTGGTTGCGAAAGGGGAAAGGGAATCAAAAATGTATCTTCACGTTATTTTTATACAATGAATCTTAGAAATAAATTGTGTCGCGTATCGAGTATATATAATACATAAATATTTGCTCCATTTTAAACGCTGTGTAATTTAGGCGTGTTTAAAACTCAAAATGGATTTTTTATTTCTTCTTTTAATTCTATAATGTAATAATAATATATATACTATAATCTATTAGAAAATTATATATATAATATATATAACTATATTTTTCTATCTTCTATTTTTATATATCTATAATGTAATAATAAATATATATACAATTAAGCTATTAGAAAATTACAATAAAAAGTGAAGTAAAGTTAATATATATAAATAATTTCTGAATAATGATTTTCAAATCCAAAGTGAAAGATTTTAAACTGAAATATGGGGAATAGCCTTATTGGCTTGTACGATAGACAAGTTGTAAGTATATATATATATATATATATATATATATATATATATATAAGATAGATATACAGATTAGGATATATATAGTATAATAATATAAGTATATATATATATATATTATATATATAATATATATATAATATAATAATATATATATATTATATATTATATATAATATATTATAGAAAGAGAGAGAGAGAGAGAGAGAGGAGAGAGAGAGAGAGAGAAGAGAGAGAGAGAGAAAAAGAAAGAGAGGGAAGAGAGAAAAGATAGACCAGGTAAAGCTCTAGGTTAACTAAACTTAAGTAAAGGGCGTTATTCTTGTAAACGAAGTATCTGTTAATAACCTTTAGTAAAATGTTTAGTGAAATGGTGTAACGGTAACTCCCGTGCAAAAAATATATGTTAACGATGCAACGATAATTCATTATTATTGAATTAACTTATTATCCTATTATTATTATTATTATTTATTATATTATTATATTATTATTATTATTATTATTATTAATTATTATTATCATTATTACTTTTATTATTAATAATTTTCTAAATTATTTATTATTATTTATTATGATATTTTAAATTTTATATTAATTCATTTATTATTATTTAATTAATTATTATTATTATTATTATTATTATTATTATTAATATTATTATAAACTTATTGTTTGTATTATTCTATTCTTATAATTATTATTATTATATTATAATAATTATTATTAATGTTATTATTATAATTAATATCATTTATTATTTTTATATAAATTTTATTATTAATTATTTTATTATTATTCATTATTATTATTATTATTATTATTATATTGAAATTATACATAATATTAAGGTAAAATCGCAGTAAATGAAACATTGAAGGACTAACTTTACCACATGGTCTTTTAAAAGCTACTTAAAGAGAGATCTCAATACATTAAAACTAAGGGAAAAAACATTCAATGACACTTCAAAACCTCAATGGCGTACCCTAGGCTCATTCTGGGACCGTTTGTTATTCAGCACTTATACTAATGACACCTTTTATTCCTTCTGGTTACTTCATTCTTCAGTCCCACCAGCAATGATAGTTCTATCTTATATAAATGACAAAATGCACCTCTTCCTCTGCTCTGCTCGTCTCTTCTCTCGCTCTCTCTCTCTCTCTCTCTCTTCTCTCTCTCTCTCTCTGCTCTCTCTCTCTCTCTCTCTCTTCTCTCTCTCTCTCTCTCTCTCGTAAGCATACAACACCTAACAACAATAATGAATTGGATTGTTTAAATTTTAATAAAACACCTTATATTATTTTAAGAAACCAAATTAATTACAATATTAATATATCAAAAATAAATAAAGGTGTACTGACATAGGGCTCAAGATGCAACCGAAAAACCCTACTAGTCTTTTGCTAAAAAAATAAAGTACTGTATTATCTAAATAATATATTTGATAAATAAGAAAGCTCTGCGATTATACATTTGCAAAATCTAGTCATTTTATAACATCAAACTGGCTGCCATCACAGTACCCGTTATTATAACACATGATTATGGTAAGGATTGTAACTATCCTCAGCCTTTTCATTGCAATAATTACTACATTTCACATTCGTTACTAAATAACAACTGCTAACATATCTATCAGAATTTTATTCTAATTTATTATTAATATTTATTTTTTTTTTTTATATTATTTCTATTATTATTATTATTATTATTAATTATTATTATTATTATTATTATTATTATTATTATATTATTATTATTATTATTATTATTATTATTATTAATTATTATTATTATTATTATTATTATTATTATTATTATTTTATTGTTATTTTTATTATTATTTTTATTATCACTGTTATTTTAAACCTTAGGTAAGTCCTGACTATTGATTATTATTATTATTATTATTATTAATTGATTATAATTATTTATTATTATTTATTATTATTATTCATTATTTATTATTTTATTATTATTATTATTCATTATTATTAATTATTTATTCATTATTATTAATATTAATTATTATTATTATTATTATTATTATTATTATTATTATTATTATTATTATTATTATTATTATATTATTATTATTATTATTATTATAATTTATTTAATTATATTAATTAATTAATTATTATTATTATTAAAAATTTACTTGCAATATTGTAAATTACCTTTGGAAATTGGGCAATAATGCAATTACAAATATTGTAATTACAATTACCTTGTTGTTGTTAACATAAATATTCTTAAAAAATTGCTTGCATTGTTTGCAGAGTTATTATCTTGAATTGATGCTAATGCTATAGTTATTATTATTATTATTATTATTATTATTATTATTATTATTATTATTATATTATATTATTATTATTATTATTATATTATTATTAATTATTATTATTATTATTATTATTATTATTATTATTATTATTATTATTATTATTATTATTATTATTATTATTATTATTATTATTATTATTATTATTATTATTATTATTAATAATAATAGTTATTATTAT
>JABUQX010017815.1:37500-52500 GCA_015478945.1 Trachelipus rathkii
GTTGGGGTCCTCTCATACGGATTTAGGTCGGGGAGGAGGCACGAAATCATCTCAGGCGCATTGCTCAAACGATCTGAGCAACTTAATTAAAGAACCCACACACAATCCCGGGTCGTCCCAACCAATTCTTGAACACACTTGACCTATGTTTCACAACTAGTCCTCTCTCTTAAATACACCACTTTCGCTCCTATCGGTAAATCTGACCACAACCTTTATATCTCTTAATTTTAATACTTCTCTCCAACAGCTCCATGCTCTGCCCCACGCGTTTTTCTGGCAGGTTTGATCGGGGCCGATTGGAGGGCCTTGCGTTGCTTCTACGCTAATTAATTGGAATGACTGCTTTGTCTCTGGTGACACTTCGACTTCTGCGATTAAGTGGGAGCTGTAATCGTTGATGGGATGGCAGGTCATTCCTTTCGGGACTAAATCTTCTACTCCTCATAATCATGGTCGATCGTGCTTGTTACTCTGGCCATTCAGGCTAGAGACAGCGCCTATCGGGAGTGAAAAAATTCTCGTTCTCCTATCACTGTTGCTAAATTTTCTTTCTGCTAGAAATCGTTGCACGGATAACTCTTCGACGAGCAAAGCGGGCTTCATCAAACAAGTGCGCGTAACCTCTTGTTCTCCTACTGAAAAACTTTTCTGGCCTCTTCCAAAAACACATCTCTAACAAGCTTCTGTAAATCTGTTCTTTCCTCCTCATCGCTCTGATGGTTTCTGTTAGCTAATTCTCCATACTGAAAGGCCAATCTCTTCGGCCTTCCTATTTTCTCTAACTCAACCCTGGACGATTCTGGCATTCTTCATCCTCCTCCTTCTCCTCTCAGTGTCCTATGCCTTGCCTGTGATTACATTTTGATCGGGTGCAAGGACTCCTGAAATCTCTGTGAACGTCAGGAAGGCGGGTGGCCCGGATGCATTCCTTCCCGAGTTTTGAGGTAGTGGCTTCCGTTGCTATCCCCGCAAATCTGCCCCTCGCTTCAACCCCATTCTCGAAAAGTGGCGGTGCGTCAAATACGTAGTTTTAATCTTAGCTTTCCCTCCCTAAGTGTTTCTTGACAAGCAACACCACTGCATGTCCCTCAATCTACTGACGCCAAATGAATTCGAAAAAGAACCCGCTCTGATCCTTCTACACTCTCGCCCTATAAGCTCTTACTTGCTAAGGTACTAATTCTAAAGATCTTTGAACCACCCTTTTAACATTTCAACTGCTCCACATTGCTGTAGATCCATCGTGAAATCTCCACATTCCACTGTCATTTCCGATCTGCAAGCGTACGAGAGCTGTGCGGCAGCCTTCGAGGTCTACTGTGCTGAGATTTATGAAAGATTAGTATCTTTGCTTTTAAATGCGCTATATCTTACTGATTTAAGTTCTTTCGGCCCATTAGGGAATACTACGGGCCAACCGTATCTTGGACGTAAAGAGCAGGTGGCGCGCCTTGACATATCCAAGCATTGATCGGGTGGTATATGGCAACAGTTCGGTCCTACAGGTGTTTCAACTGCTCTCCAAGCTCACCACTCCTTTGAGGTTTCCTCCTTCTCTTCCTCTCTTACTTATGTCATAGTTTACCTTTCAATAGTCGGCTCAATATCCGGGCTGTTTGTTTGATTCGAGCCGTCGACTTTCTCTTCTTTCCTCTCGAGACATAAACTAGGTTATGCCGTCCTCAGAAGGTTCCGTCCCTCTCCTACTTAGTTACCTATATCCGTACTTCCTTCCAATTAATTGATCTATGCTCAGCGCGCACCATCTAAAACTCTCCTTTCTCACTTACTATGTTACTACCATTGACTCGTGAACCCTATCATTTGCTTCCAACACGCTCGATTTTTCAAATTTTTCTGGGTCCATCCTTCTTTTATAATTGTGCGTGTTTAGTTAGAATCAAGACCTGTTCCCGTCTTAATCATGAATCCCCAAACTTTATTTTCTCCGACCCCAATGAAACTTCTGTCAGATAGAATTTTCAAGCCGATCCGGGTCGGTCTGACACAACCTTTCGAAAATTCAATTCTTTAAAAAGAGACCGTCTAATCAGCTTAACTAACAGTCATAAACGTACTCCACCATCTTGGTCGTCTAAGACGCACTTCTACAACTGTCACATCTTATCTCCTATCAGACGATTTATCATCATCCGAGATACTCCCGTGTCTGTCGACACTCCAACAAAATTAGACTACATTTCCTGAGCCTTAACTATACAACAATAACAAAAAAAATTAAGTGGGCCTGTGATGATTCGTTACAACCTACACGATTTCAAAACTGGTACTTGCGCAAGGCGGCCATTGTCAATAGACAAGCTCGTGATCTTCCCCGTTTAGCGTGGAGAGTGAGATCAAGCTACAAAAGCGATTCTTGATTTTTATCATAACCTCTCTCAGCTGTTACTCCAAGTTATTACAAGGGTCTCATCCGTCTTGGTATGGAGTCAAGCTATCCTCTCTATGTATCTGAGTCGGGGGCTTTAACCTGCTGTCATAGTCTAGCGCCCACCAACGATCTTTGTGGTATTTTGAGCGATGATGGGTCGCATCGTCAATATGCGCACAAACAACTTAGAGACTGTTGATCTGTTCAGAACTGTTTCTGTCGAACATCGTTTCTTTCTATTCACTTGGACCTCTGCATGATCATTTCTTTCTCCAATGCGAAGTGCGGCTATTCCGATGTTGGTTGGCTTTATGGTCTCTATTCCCCCAGTACGTATGGCCATGGATGAGAGTCACCATACCTAAATCCTTTCGTAGCAGTGCTATGCGCCTGTCTTTCGGAGGGAAGCTTATTCTCAAAGCACGCGTCGTCTCTAAGCCTCCTTATACTTCTTCTCACGAAACCGACACGTCTGAAGACCTACGACTTAAGGATCTGATGTAAACGCGACAATTGAAGACGAATCAAAACAGGACTCCTGGAATATTTGAACGGTGTCCTGGTGCATTATGCGTAGTTGCGAGAGACAACCGCTGCTAGGACGCGTTTGATTTGTGTTGGGAGACCATATGATCAGACAGACTCACATCTTTTTAGACATTCTTCTTTGTAGTCTTATGCGTCTTTCGTTGCGTTACTTTAGAAACAGTGTCCGTCTCTATTGCTTGTACAATGAATTACACACCTCACTCTCATATCGTTGATAATAAAATTATGCTTCTATTTACACCATCTTTTTCCCTGATTATGATTACTTCTTCCGACTTCCACCATCTATATAATAAACTTTTTCAAATTTAGTGCGCTTTTTTCACCTTACCTTGGCTCCCTAGCACTACAAAACTACTATTTTAGCTAAAACACATACAGACAGTAACAAGACGCTTCAAAACAGCGTACTTTAACGTCTCATATCGTGTGCTACCATATTTTCTGCCAGTGCTCTTATCTAAAATGTTATCCGTCCAATATAAGATTTTTACCCATAATTTTGAAATCCAGCGGCTTTGGGTGAGGGGTATATATATATAGTAGTGATATAGTATAATATAGGGTATAGGAATAAAAAATTATAAATTATTTTTATAGTGATAGTATTAATTATATTGAATAAATATTATATTTATTATTATTATACTAATATATAATAATAATAAATAAACACCCCCTTTCTGCTTGAATATAAGGTATGCATCTTTATGCTCCTGTGACTAATATATATATAATATTATAGGTATTTATTAATATATATATATGATTATGATTATACTATAATAAGGAACTTGTCTTTAATAAGGATAAACATAAAAAGAAAACATTAAATAATCATCAGAAAAATTCGCAAACGCTATACTCGTGAGGCAACCCTGCAGTGTCACGCTGTTAGTAAACTCAATAGAAGATGAAATCTCTCCAAATAATCTTCAATCGAATTGATACTCTGCGTCTTCGATGTACGTCAAAGATATAATGATAAAGTGTCCTACCAATTCATCGCGGTTTAAATTTCTTTATTCAAATTCACTCGTCTTGCTGATGACACGATAATACTTTTTCTCCTTGTCTTAAAAAAAGTCTCAATTAAATACATATCACATGAATAACCTATTCAGTTGTTTCTCATTGCAACTCCTGAGATATGTTGATTTACTATAACTTAGTGATGCTCTCCACTAATAATTGGATTTTAAATCTCTAATTTGACACAACTGATAAAATAAAAAAAAAAAAAAAAAAAAAAAAAAAAAAAAAAAAAAAAAAAAAAAAAAAAAAAAGTTAGCGGTAATTTTCAGAAAATGCACCTGGAAAATATCCCTAAAATTTATTGATTATTGTCGTATATATAGAATCGCATTGACTGAGTAGCAACAAATTTGTAGCATGTTGAAATATATTAAAACAACAAATATATGTTAAAAATTTATATTATAATTTACTAATATTAATCTATCAAAATAATATCCATTCTAATATCAGAAAAGCTCTAAGTTGAGCGAAAAAAATACAAAATATCCGACAACAAAAGTTTTCAAAGATATTTTGACTAGGAACATTAATATAGTATTTGACTGAAATTGATAAAATAACAACTGAAAATAAAATTAATATTACTTCAATTTAAAAAAGAAATTAAAGAATTCGAATATAATACTAAAATAATTTACGTAAAATTTGTTTATTGAAGTCTACTTGATAGAGTAAGATGTGTTAGAATAAATGTATTTTTTATATTCATAACAGTAAGAGTTGAGCATATTCTCTTTGTTTATTTACATTTCGCGCCATTCCAGTTTCACTTCAGAGAAATTAAAAGAATGAAATTCTATTTAAATCTCTCTAGGAATAAGGGAGAGAAAGTAATATGTTAAGCTGTAATTATAAGTGGACATTATTGGAAACATTTGAGATGAAATAATCTTATTTATGTGAATATTTAAAGTTAATCTTTACTTGAATATAGTCGACAGACATTATAATCCCAACTCAAAAATGTATTTCTTTAACTTAATCAAGATAATCATCTTCAATCCATAGGTTTTTAAAATGTCATAAATTGAGTTATGTTACTGATAGTGATATATCATCAATATGATATTTAACATTCCTAAACACAACGCTACACTTGAATCTTGAAAAATAATGAAAGGTAAGACTCAATAAAACATCAATTTCGCACCTAAGTCTCATAACAGCATTTGCGCTAATTTGCTGCCTTGGACACTGTTCATGTTGACTGCATCAATATTAATCTATGGCATCACAAATGATTCTCTTAATCCAACTTGTGTTTACTTATGTTGTGAGAATTTAATCATTATTTCCCAAAAGTTTATTAAACCCAATGTTTTTATAGTGAATCATAAAATAGATATGATGAAATCTGGTGATCTAAATATAAAATTTCAACAGAAAATATCAAACCTTAGCACCTTTAATATCTGTTATCTTGTTTATTCTGTAAATAGTTATGACATCAATAAAGCATGCTGTCCCCCAAACATCTACTTATATTATATATATGGCAAACAAAATACAGCGGTATTTGTAAGAGGACAAGATCAGAGCTATCTTCTTCAACTATCAATATATTCATAATGAAATAAGCATAAATATGAATCCATTATTATCTTTCAACCCTGAATTGTTGCCGGACAAATAATATGACCTCTATAGTTAGTTAGATTCATTATATAATTATATACTGTTAATCACTTTCTTATTAAATAAAAAAACAATAAAGTTGGCTACGTTTTTCATGATATATTTATTATAGCAACTAAATTGAACATAAATTTTATATTTATTCCTCCAATTTGAAAAAGTATTTAATTTAAATTTAAATTGATTATTAAATTAAAGAAATTAACAATAAAAATAATTATAAAACATAAAGAAATATAATAATATATGATGCTATAAAATGTTTAGACCACTCCATATCCACAATGTTGGTTTCGCCATAGAATTTAATATATTATAGAATAATTATAATTGAATTCATTATTAATGTGCCAAGAACTCAAATCGCTAATAACTAGCGGAGTTAATATATTAACTAAATATATTTATCCACTGATCAAGACTACTCCAAAATTTTATTTAAGAAACTAGAGTAATAAACATAATTATAATAAATAATAGCATATATTCGCTTTAAAACCTCCGTTATATTTTCTCCTTCAATATACTATAAGTAGTCCTTTATTTAGGTTGTATAACGTCAGTACTAGTAATTCTTATATACGAAATCTTACCCGTATCATGTATACTTATATATAATTACTAATCTCTTACTCATGAGATAAGTTCTATTATTTTTCTTGAAGAAGAAGCTTTAATTTTGAATTGGGAAATATGCCATAGGAATAATTTAAAACCACATTGTGAAAAATATATATATATCTTTATTTTTAACGCTAACATTTGATATATTTTAGTTTATTATTTGGCTCTTATTATTACTTTTAATATATGTAGTAAATTTTATTAAAACATGTAGTTAGGGACTAAATTTAGCTGTGCGAACTTATATGTAATTGAAATGTGAACAGAATGTACTGGTGAAATGTAATTAAATCCATGACATATGTATGAAAACTAATAATTACGAGTACTGTTAGCTGTCAAAGTCCAATTCTATTCCTAAACTGTTGCCATTTTCTTTCAATAAGGAACTTTATTAATTCAGCTTAAAATTAAGTTGTTCTATTTATATAGAGTACAGAGTAAGAGAGTAGTAACTTGAACAACACAATATATAATACGAAAATGCTTCTACTATTTTAATTGATACCATATATATCCAATATGATACAAGAAATAATTATAAGTATACTGATAAGCTTTATATATATATGTGGAAAATGATTTTTTTTTTGCGATCAGTATTTTTCTAAAAAAAGAAAACAATTTTTTTTTTATTGTTCATATACTATATAATATATTGAAGAATATATATATATATATATATATATTATAATATAAGTGTGTGTGTGTGCGCGCGTTTAATATGACTCTGTATTCCAACAGGTGCTTCGTCGATCCCCTCCACTGTGCTCTTCCCAAGTCCTTGCTCGTCGAATCCTCCACGCCTAATGTCCTAATCCATAAAGGCCAAAGCCGAAGAAGCACTTAAGATAAACCCAAAGTATCCTCCTATATTACAACTGAAATTCATTCAATTATTATTATATATTATTATTATATTATGAAAGAAAAGGGATTATTCGGTTGTAAAGAGATGGTTATTATTTACATCTGATATGGTAATTATTATCGGATATATTAGTATTTACTTTTAATTGCAGGAGGAAGATTAATTTAAATGAAAGTCTTTTGATGAAATGCTAACGTTAATACAGAGATAGTACGCGTGTGCATAATAACACTAAACTTATAACCAAATGAAACTTCTATCAACAAGAACTTCATCTAACCTCATTTTCAACAATATAAAGGAAAATCGCTATAACATAATATGCTAATGAATTTTTTGCAACTACTTTCAATTTCTAATTAATAGATATAGATTCCCTCTGACTGACTATACGCAACTGCCGAAACACTCCACTAGATAATTACAATTACCATTGAGAAGAGAAGACTATATAATTACCCAGAGTATATTGGGAACATAAACTTTTTCGTCTGACAAACACGAGGTGAGAAGAGTTTCCTTCTATATAAAAACACACAAATATAAAAGTGTTAGAATAAATTGAGTTATCGCATCGAAAGTAAACAAGAATAGGGAAGTTTTATATGTAAATGCCACTAGAATATAAAAATTAATTAAAAAACGCAATACATTGCCACCAAATCATTAAAGAGTCAAATTAATCTATTGAAACGTTGATTAAAAATTTTAAAATTGTATTTGCTGGTAAATATTATATCCACTATTCTCCATATTACTTCAGGAACCTAAGTAATCTTTCTCTCTTCACATGTTGAGCGATACCCTTAGTTCTATAAAAAAATATACATCTTCCAATCTCCATTTACGTCTTCCCCTTTCCCTAATTTCTTGTACACACGATCTAAAGGCACTTGTGGGAATTTTCTTTTTTCATAAATCATCATGCAAGTGTTCATATTTTCTTAGTTCACTGTAATCTGATCTGTTCCCATCCACACATTCTCTGATACCTTCCTTTTTAACTCTACACCTCTAATCTCATTTCCAATACCTCCTGTATTTTCTTCATCTTTGCGCTAAACACAAAACTTTCTCTTCTATATAGCACCGTGGACCAATCATTCATTTTACGTATTGAATAAACCAAAGTCTTTCTAATTTCTCTCCCATAATTTTTCAACCTGTTACCACTAACTCTACCACTTTCACTTCTTTACTCTCCTCCCCTGTCCTTCCTACCGTTCTTTATGTTAGTTCTCATCCTCATGGATAGAAGCATTAATTTTCATCCCTTTCATATTGCAGACCATTCAAATTCAGATTCTTTTCTATAAAGCCTAAACTTCACGGGCAAAGCCCCATTCACGGAAGAAAGCTCTCTGTAAAGTTGCTTCCTAGTATCCGCACGAGGTACCTAACCCTAGGCCTTAATCGTGTAAAACAATCGCTCTTCTGTTTGAACAATAGTAGTGAGTAGTCAAAGAATTCCTTTTTCACGTACACTTTAACTAACCAGACACATTACGCGTCCTTGACGAAGCTTCCTTAACATATTAAACAACTTTTTCACCTTCCTAGTGGTAGGTTTGCCCCTTACCCTGCGGTAAGTCAAACAGCCCCGTCTCAACTTACTCACTTCCTATTATTTCATCCCTAATCCTATTATAAGCCGTGTGCCATATCCACTTTCGAACCCTCCCCTCCCCTGACGCTCGCCTCAGCTCACAATATTATTCCCCACTCCCCCCTTCCCCCCTTCCTCCCCGCCTTCACAATATCATCCTCCTTTTTGCTCATAAACCAGCTTTTTACTGTAATCATACAGTAAACACCCTTCACTTAATTAAAAGGTATCAGCATAATCCTCATTCATCTCGTTTCTCAAATTATTGAATAAACAGCAGATTTTAACTCTTTACTACCCACCTCCATATCCATATCTGGATCCGCGGATGTCTGCAGCTAGGCCAAAAATCGATTGCCACAACACCCAACCAAGACACATTTCGCAGGGCGGCTGGGGGGGGGGGGGGGGCGGACACAATTATTTCCATTTATTCCCCACTCATTTGCCCAAAACTGCTCAAACTGGTTTCCCTGTTCATTTATTCCCAAACATCTCTTAATAACTTCCTCCGGCTCTGAAGCCTCTACGACTTAATTTCATAATTCGACAAGCAAGCAGTACGCCCTTCAATTTTGAATAATAATAATAATAATAATAATAATAATAATAATAATAATAATAATAATCGTTATGCGAATCACATTTATTAGAAATTGATCTTATTTTGTGGATTTAAATAAAAAAAAAAAAAAAAAAAAAACTTATGGCAATGAAAATTTTGTTTAAACCTGGGCCGTGAATTTAAGAATCGATAAATTTAATTGTATTGGATCAAAATAGGGTTGGAAAATATTGTCGGAACCACAACCAGAAATCAAAAAAATAATAAATGATCGTACTACCTTACAATCGACTCTACAGTCCATTTCCAAACACACACAATTCATTACTGTATTATTATTTACATCATATAAAATTCTCTCTTTCTCGCCAAGAAGACACTTTAAACTCTTTGGGAAATAACAGAAAAACTTTAAATTATTAATTTGGATATAGAAGATTTTTAAAGGCACTTTAGAGGAATAAAAGTTCATTTTAAAAAAAGATGAAGTTTATTTTAAATTAAAAAAAAAATAATAATAATCGAAAAAGTTATCTAATTAAAAATAATTTTAAGATATCAACCGATTCTTATTCTTTTCAATGGCAAACTTTAGCAATTTACTAAATATTTTGAAACTTCGTGATAGGGACTCTAATCAAGAGAAGAGAAACGGGAATAATTTTAAGAATCTACAGCAAATGAGATAAAAACTTATTTTAGTTTTTCGTTTAGCTTCATTTTTATTTCTTAGTGTTTTGTAAATAGAAGAAAAATGAGTATTTCTCTACTAAAGGTATTAAATTTGCGATAATTACATATAAAACTTAAATGAAGCGTTATTAAGTACAGAGATCGGAAGTGTCATTTTACAACATCGCATGTCATTTTCGTTCTCACTTTTCCTGCTCCAATCAAAATTTTTCGTGTCGCACGCAAGACAAAATATAAAACTATTTTTAAAAGTGGTTCAATTAACTTTCGAGAAAGTTTTAAAGAAACTATTAAAAAAGATTGTTAAATAAATTACAAATTGTTAAATCTCTAATTGCAGAAAATATGCAGAATGCAAATCAAAAGTTAGCTGGACCAATGGTGGTAGGCCTATGACCATAAACTTCTAGTGAAATGATCAAAAACCTCAAAATTTTTTGTAAGAATACATAATATACCATCACAGTTTAATGACATTATTATACAATCACAGTTTAATGACATTATTAATAAAACAGTGATATTCTATCGCTATTACAATTTACAATGAACAATATTCTTCAAAGCTCTCAAATCATAAACCTCTTCCATATTGAGGAGAACTAGTACGATGTTTTTTTACAATTTTCTTACTATGGAAATTATTCAATAATATTAAAAATTTAACAAATTAATTTTGCATAGCCTTAAAATTATTGCAGAGTAAACAACAAAATAGTTCTAAAGAGCTAATCAATATTTCCCGATCTTTCCAAAAATGTTAAGCTTTCCTACATTTTTTTTATTACATCGAGAAACATTAATATATAGTTAGTTAAAAGGACTTATGGACAATATATAACTATAACAACAATCTTGGTGTGTAGGTCATTTGGGTTTACTGAGACTATGGCCATTCTAATGGTTATAATTCACAGTAATTGGCTTCTGTATTTTGTGTAGGTCTTCTTGGGTATACTGAAGAACAAAACGATGATTTCTACAGTCATTAAATAAAGGTCATTTCGTTGTCACGAACAATTTTCACTGACAATCAAGTTTTAAAGATTAAACAAACTTAAAATTATACAAACAGGATGCAAACCAAGCTATTATAAAAACAACAATATTTATGTATCATATCTACATGTTCATGTCTACAAACTTTGCAACAAATATGCAAGCAATGTTGCCAAGTCTATAAAAGACTTGAAATGGGGGGCTCTACCGGTTCACTACTGTTATATTACATAGCGATGGCCAGAGAGAGCACTTATACTATATATATATATATATATACCTATTAGTATATACTACCTATACTAATACCCCTCATATACTATCATATACTATATTTATATATACTCACATACTATCTATACCTATACTTATACCTATACTATACCACCCTACTACCCTATATATATACTATACTATATATATATTGTACAATCGGACCATACCACAATTTGCATGAAATAATAAATCATTCTCTATTTTTTTGATTGTGTTTTTAAGGAGTCTAATTCTATTCAAACTGGCTGAAGGAAGGGATAAAAACAATCATGGCTTGCATACCCCCTAGTATTACTTAAGGAAAAATAATAACAATTACTCGCCAGAAAATTCACACTTACCACAAATTTACAGGTTCAAAAACTATCAATCTTCTAACTTATAGACAGATAACTCAATAATAATAACAATAATCAATCATTCTAACTATAACAGATATAATAATAATAATAATAATAATAATAATAATAATAATAATAATAATACATAATAAACAGTATATTGTAATACATACTCCTAAAAAAATTCTTTACATCTAGAAAAGAACAACAGCAACACGAATAGAGCAAATAGCAAATTTTTAAATTGCCAGTGGGGATAAGCCTTTCTCAAACGGGGGAGTGAGGGAGGAAAGAAAGATGGGAGTAGGGGGGAAATGAAGTAGATGGGACACGGCGCATGCGCATCACCCACGTCGATTCCACTTGTCTCCCCCAACGGCTGTCCATGAGTTACAGCCAAGGTCGACCCATGACCTTTTTTTTATAATAATAACACCTACATCAACTAACTTAACTACCATAATTAATAACTAATAATCACCATCAATCAATAAACTCAATAATATAATAAATAAATATTAATAATAATACAATATTTCAATATAATAACTATTTATAATAAAAATAATAATAAATATACTCGGATTCAAAATTGTTGTTTTCGTTCACCATAAAAATCTACATGAAAATAAATACAGTAATTACATCAAGAAAACTTTAAAAAACCAATAAGCTTCTTCCGTTCTAAATTACCTATCTATCTACTCATATATACTCATATACTACTATATACCTACTATATACCTATACACCTATACTCACCGCTACTACTATACTTATATACTTACTATACTTACCTACCTACCTATATACTATATACCCTACTATACCTATATATATCTATACTACTACCCTATACCTACTCACTATACCTATATACTAACTACCTACCTATATATATTATACTACTACTAACACGCCCTGCACTAAACCAGCATCCTCTCATACTATGGTCTACTTTTTGAAAATTTTAGACATTTACAGACACGTCTACCCTGACGAACAAACCATCCACACATACACCACATTTCGGGCGGATCTTTAAACCCTAGACCCACAACTATTACACAGCCCCATCCCAACCGCAGAGGAAACAAACCCACGGCCACCACCGAGGAGATCCGCGCCGACCTTGCCGGCACGTGGGCCGCCGTCTCAGACCCTCTCTCCCTCCATATAACACTCACCCTCATCAGATTTCTTACCATCCCCATTCCCCCCCTCTGACTCATATTTCTCTCCTCCTGTGTAACTCCACTTCTCCCCTTCTACCCCTCATCCTTATCACCAGTATCCGGCTTTAGTTTCTAACCAACCCCACACCAATATATATATACCTATATATACTATACCCTATATACATCATATATATTATATAAATATAACTATATATACCTATATACTACTATACTAATACTATACTATATATATACTACTACTACATATACTATACTATACTACTAACTAGTCTCTAGCCTTATACCTACCTATATACTATACTACATACTATTATTACTACCCCTACTCTCACCTACCTATAATATATCTATATACTAGCCGCCCAAATTCCCACGCAATTCAACGGGGCAAGCAATATATCTCGCAAACCCAGCTACTGAACAAACCACCAATAACATATTTTCGGAATCCAGCATCATAAAGGCTTCCATTACAATGTCTTAAAAAAAAACATTTGACTCAGTCTATTCTCAGTTTTCTCCCCACTCCTTTCTCATGCACTATAGCCTACTATACTATAACCTACTATATACTCATATATATATATACCTACTATACTATACTATATACTATACTATATACCGTATAATAATTACTACTATATAATATATATATCACTATCATACGTACTCTCACTATATGTAATCAGTTTCCTATTATTTACAACCACCTAAACGAACGCACCCTAGCAGCTACACCGCACTAGCATATCAGTTGTCGGGTCCTCTCGGCCTCTAGGTGGATTGACTTTTGGTCCCCTCTGTCCCCATCGGCTCACAGCCCCTAACAAATTGAAGTTCAGGCAAACATAATCTTCCACTCTTACCGGGGGCCTCGAGCCGATGGCGAGTACAGAGGCGCGCGGGACCCGAAGTCCTCCCCGCCGTCACTAGAGGCCGAGAGACCCGCAGCTGACCATCTATGGCGATCCTACTCTAGGGTCGTTAGTTCTTAAATCATTAAAAACGACTTTATATATATACTAGCTATACTACCTATATACTCTACTATATATACTAACGTGGATACACCAAACACTGCTCACCTTTCTTATACACTATACTCACTACTATATGTAAACACATGTAAAAACGTACCCCGAACGCCGCGAGCCCTCGATTCAAAAAAAATATTTCTCACAGGTAGGCCTCTCATGCATACATACAATGACGCCTTTCCTTAGCGGCTCGACAATGATGCCACCAAAATCAAACAAAAACACAAAAAAAAAAAAAAAAAAAAACAAAACAAAAAAACTTATCTCAAAAAACTACACATAGCTACAGCGGACACAAAGGGCCCCCATACACTTTTACGGCAACTCCTGGTAATAAATCCTCCTCTAGCTAGTCACAAACTGTCATTAAAGAATACCCCAAACAGCTGTACCGCACCGATGGTAGGAGTCGGGTCTCTCACGCCTCCGCGGAACTCACGCGGGTACGGACTCATTTCCCCCCTCCGGCGCCGAGGGTCCTCGGCGAACCCGCTTCTCTTGGTCCTATTTCGGGTCGTCGCGGGCGGTTACCTCGCCCTCCCCTCACGGGGTATGACGGAAACAACGTCCCCCCTGTCGTTCCCGTCGGCTCGAGCCCCCTACATTGCCGTAATACCTTTACAAATAATATATATATAACTTCGCCCCTAGAACAGGGTTAAAAAAAAAAAAACAAAAAAAAAAACACCCACAACAAATTACTCAAATTATAAATATTATTATCCTTATCGTCATCATCAGATGCTACCTGTCGAAACATTATTTTTTTGATCCTGCAGCTCCCGTCACTCCGCTCGTCCGACCCGGGCGTCTAAGTAACCTTTGCTCACCACCTCACCTACCTATATATAAACTACTATACTACCCTCACCCTACTCACTACTACTACCTACTATATTATACCTATATACTATATCATACTATATATATATATATACCCTATACATATCTATACTATATATCAACCACCCGACCCAGCCTCCCGAAACCAGCACTCGCCAGCACCGGTCACAGGCCACGTACACCACGGCAAACCAGCCTACAGGCAAAATCAAACCCTCAACACTTTCTTTGATTCACGCAAGCAACATCTTCATCGATGAAACTTAAAAAAAACTCCTATTTTTCATTCTAATATTCATTAATAACACCTTAAATATCATTATAATCTT
>JABUQX010017815.1:60000-62500 GCA_015478945.1 Trachelipus rathkii
GTAAAACATGGGTTTTTGAACATAGAGAGCCTTTGTTAGAGTGCTTTGAAAAAATTCGAAACGAAAAAGCAAACAAGGAGGAACACGAGAGGAGTAGAGATTTGCAAAGACTATGGACTGATCCTACTTTGTATTTTTGCGCACCGTTTTTCGCCATATATGCAACACGTAGATTTATAATAAAATTCAACCAAGAAATCCAGACGTAAGTCTCATAAAACAAGCTGTGAGTGGAACTACAATTAGAATTGTTTAGATTTAGAAAAACGTATGGACCACCATATGGAACTACCATATGATGGGAAAACGTATGATGCTTTGTGAGGTGAAGAGAAGATCGTTAAATGATTTCCAATTACTACGAATCAAAAAAGCTACTGGAGTATTGAGTTGCATTTAAAAAAGACTGACTGTTTATCCATTTTTTTAACATCTTGACACACAATTCTGAACTTGAAGTTATATATTGTTGGGAAGATTTCTATTCTCGGAAAAGAGCTCTGATTCTTTTAACACATTATGGAAAAAGACAGGACTTTTTGAAGAAACATTAAGTTGTTGCGAAAAATTTTAATAACTACTCCAATGTCATCTATGGAAGCTGAAAGATGTTTTTCTAGATTAAAAAGAATAAAACAGTTATTCGGAATACAATTAGGGACAAGATAGACTGAATGCCCTCGTTGCGCTCTTGCAATTGAAAGATATATTGTCCTCAATTGTTTTTTTGGCATCTTGTGATTGACTTATATGCAAGTCAAAAACGACCAAGAATGGAACTTCAAGAATACAAATTTCAAAAATTACAATTTAATTATAAAGTAAGCAATTTTATTATTTTTTATATTTTATTTTAAATCATTCGGAATTAGGTAACTTTTTTAATGTAATTGTATTAAACCGTACGAAGTAGAATAATGCAAGAGTTGGTAACCTTTAGTAAAAAATGCGATATATATATATATATATATATTATATATATATAATATATATTATATATATATATATATATATATATATATATATATAATATATATATTATATATATATATATATATATATATATATATATATATATAATTATTTACAAATGAAAATGAAAGTTTAGGTATAATTTTAGCATAATATTAGCATTCTGCTACACAAATACTCTTCTACTTATGCCTGTAGATGTAGGCATTTCAAAAAATATATTTTTTGTGGCAACCATTAAAATAAAGACTTTCTGTGTAGGCAACTTAAACAAAATTTAAGGAATTTACTTTCTTTTAACTGCAACCTGTCAATCGAGCGATACAATTGATTATAATAATGAGACACAAACATATTTCTAACTTTAAAAAAATCATAGAATGAATCAAAATGCAGTTAAACTAAAATTATCAACATAGCTAATTCTTCTAACTGTACATTTCTAATTAAAGATTCTGACTTATAAATAAATAAAAATAAAAAATTCAGGATGTTAAACAAATTAGGATAATTGTTTTACGCCAAAAAAATAAATAATTTAAATAAAATCAATAAAAAAATAATAAAAAAAATGGTAGTGTAACAGTTCCCGGATCCGGCCAGACATCCTGCTATTTTAAAAATCAGGCCGGATAAAATTTTCAATATGCAGTCTCAGACCAGTGGGATCTTTCTTTAAAATTTTTTCTAAATTTTCGTTAAATATCTGAATATATATAGTTTCGTACAGAAAAAACAATTTACGAGTCTAGTATTAGCTTTAAAAATATTTTGCTGTAATTTAGCATACAATTGTAAGAAATAGTGATATATACATATGAAGTGGATGTATAATAGTGAAAATTTTCTTAATATTGCTGAAAAATTTTGTAGATTTGTATAATTTAAGGTGTAACTGATATACAAATACAAATTTTGCATCTTAAGATTCTTAATAAACTTGATTGCAGTAATACATTTCATATCATTATATTAAATCTACATATTTACATCCCTCTATAATACTAACAACAATGAATTCTTTATAGTTGACCATGGAAGGGGGACCAGGGAATACAATAAGAAAAGTGGGAAAAAGGAATTCCATCTTGATGTAAGGAAACACTCATTTAGTAATAGGGTTGTTAATTTTTGAAATGGTTTGGCACAGGAGGTTGTTGCGTGTAACACTTACAGCACTTAAAAGAGGATTGGATTGGTATATAGATGGTTTGTGCATCATATGATGTATTACTAAGCCAAATTGGCTGGTATTTAGTTATTTATTAAACTGCATGTTATAACTATTACAATACTTATTAAATACTTGTAGTGTGGATAGCATGTTCCTCATCAGCCATAGTTTTTGTTTTTGGTTATAGTCTAGTTGGTGCCTTTACGTTGTGTCAGATACTGGTAGGCTCTAGGGTGGTGTGTGGGTTTTGCACGTTGAATGAATAGGCCAATGAAATTTAGTTTGAGTGGGATAGTCTTAATAGACCCATATGGCTTCTTACTGTCTCTATATTTTCTGTTTCTTTCTTCGGGG
>JABUQX010017815.1:65000-67500 GCA_015478945.1 Trachelipus rathkii
TTTTGGAGGGCTAATAAATATCTCCAAATAGAACAAATATTTAGCCTACAACAAATATATAGCTTGATATATCATAAAAACAAAAATATATATTTTTTTTAAATTCTCGATGAACTTAGTTTTAACAATATTTTCAGGGGGAAAAAGGTCGAGAAATTTGTCATAAATAAAACTTATAGCCAGGCAGCTATAAAGTTGTCAGCCGAAACTGATCTAGGAATGCCGGGTCATCTAGAAGCAGCTGGCTTTACATGAGTTATTCTGATATGGGCCGGGGGACACCGGGGTGTTCCAAGAAACGAAGGTCTGAAAATATCCTAGTGGGTCCGGAAACCTCCTGTGGCCTTCAAAAAGCCTCATAAAAGAACGGATGAAATAGTGGGCACATCTAGCTATGAACAGATTATTGTTGTAAAAGCGTACCTTGTCTCGGACAGGCGAAGAGTCTGATTTAGCATTCACCAAGAAAAAAATAAATGCTTACATTGGGTAGTGAGGAAAACTCTTGACGGAACTTCTGAATGACCGCGAACCAATTAGTTACCATAAAACTAAAAGCGACGTATCGGTTCTGATGTGAATCGGATTTTCACAATACCCAACTGATCGTATTTAAATCAAGCTCTGGAAAGTAATCAGAGAATCACTTTCTGAGTTTGGTAAGATGTTTGGTAAGATCCTTGATGTTACTAAAATAAAGATCTTTGCGATCTTCCAAAATCACAACATTGGAGAAGCAGCTATTTTGCTTATGTTATACCATCTAACTCCAATACAGAACTTTGATCCAAACACTGAAATCTTTTCTCTGGACAAAATGTTCATGATACTTTAAATATCTTGATACCAAAAAAATACAAATAATAATTATATGATCATTTGTGTTTGTTTTGTAAGTTTTAAACATATTGGAATTTACTTATTTGTTTATAACTGTTTATAACTTCATGTTTGAAAAAATATTACGGAAAGAAGGAATCTTTCCAGTTGGTGGAAGCTTGTAAAAAGATAAAGAAAAAATTTACATAGGGAAGATGTTTTTGTTTGTTTTTGTTTTTTTTTTTGTGACAATTCATTACTGTCCTGCAAGCTCTGATTCAAATTAGATTATCAAAACATTTTGTCTTGTACGGAATAAACTGAAAAGCAACCAGGAAGATGAATAGGAGTTAAAGCTCATCAAAGTATACAAACAATTATTAAATGAATTTTAATTTGGCTACTTATTAGTAATTACCTACTAATAAAAAGAAGTTTGTCCTATTTTAAAAGAATTAATCTTTTCGCACAGTATTTTTAATTTTATTTGCTAGATATAGAATTGCATGTGTAATTAAATTTTAGTACATTTAAGAATAAGATCTTTTTTTCTTCTCTAGGCAACTACAAGTGATATATCATTATTATTTAAATTTAAAAAAAAAATAGAGCATCTTCATCTTTTTCGGATATAACTATTCTTGGTAATTTCAATTTTCGCCACCGCCAATGGCTTTTCTTCTCTAATTCTCAGGATACCGATGATGGTAAACGCCTACCATTTCTCTATTCAGAATAACAGAGCAGATAGTACAGCTCCTTACGCGTATCTCTGAACGTCTTGGAGAAGAACCCAACATGCTACACCTTTTCTTAATTTCCAATCTTTCTTTTTACTGTTTAACTATTTCCAACTTTGGGTTTCTCATATCTCCTGATCTCTTTAGTCTTCCGCCGGAATAACATCCGGTTACGGTGATTAAACGTTTTTGGCCCTTTGGTGCTACAATTGGTCAGATTTGTGGTTGGTACTTTGATTTCCTTGGAAATAAAATACTGAAAATTTTAACGAAAAAAAACTGTTACCTCTTGACTATATTAATTCATTCAATTTCAATAATGGCATCCAATATGTAATACAGTGCCTATAATACTTATAGATATGTTTTTTTTTTTTTTGAGAAAATTCTTCAAGCTCTTAACCTTAATGATGCTAGTGTTATAGGTGTTACTCAAAAAGGATTCATGGGTTGTACTTTTAAATATAAAGAATTTTTATCTAAACTGAAAATCTCACTGTATATGAATTTTCATCTAAACTCAAAATCTCACTGTATAATACTGTATTTAAAAGAGTAACTAACTATAAGCAATATACACTCCTCCTGCACGTTTAAATAACCAAGTACACTATTTATACAGATTTCTTTGTTAATGTCAATGAAAATAGTTTTTCAACTCATTATTGACTTATACAGCGTGTGTTAAATAATGAATTGAGAGGCAGACAAACATTTCATTTGGATTCTGGGACATCTAGAAGTAGTATTGCATACTGAAGTAGATGCTTCAGGAAAGGATTCATGTGTAAATCTGCTTCATTAAAGCAAATAAACATCGATTTTTAAAATATTTAAAAATGCAACTTCGGCCATGACAATTCTAATCGTCGTAGAGCTCTTTTGTAAGATGTTAAGCCTCAGTCCCAGATTCAAGATCGTTCTAGCATGTACGAGTATTG